>OZ005656.1:41640348-41742848 GCA_963930645.1 Salticus scenicus
TCTTTTTCTTTTCTTTTCTTTCTTTTTTTCTTTCTTTTTTTTCCCATATCACTGTGTCTGAATCATTTGTCAGAAAAAAAAAAAAAAAAAAAAAAGATGATAGAGGTTAAGAATACTCACTTTAGACTATTTGATTATATCTTTTTTTCCACTATGCAGAAAGGGGACTAACATACACAGAAATCCATGAACGCAGTCATACAACGCCACAAGCACACAGAAAACCCATAGAAACCCTTCTTGCTAAAAACCTGTTTTTGTGGACCTTAAAATGTGTAAAAAATGCACAAACTGCGCTCAACATAAAAAATATATTTTCTCAACGTTATATGAATAAGAAGACGAAAAAAACAAAAATCTACAGATACTTTAGGTTATTATAAAATGTTTTGTATTCTGCTGAAATTTAAACAGACAATTTTAGCGTATGTTCATTTTTCAGTATCCAGAAATTAGAATTTAAAAGGAGAATTTTACATTTTCTCTCTAAATTATATCTAGATTAACAAAAAACATTTATGTTACATTTCTTTTTTACAGTGAATCCAAATATACATTTTTATGAAGTTAAAATTTAAATATCGCTGAACAAATAACTTCTCGTTTTATTTAGTTAAAAAAAAACTATCTTCATTAAAATGTTAGTCTGTAGAAATTCGTGTCTGACAGGCTTCTGCGTTTCATGGATCTACCTTATTACGTAACAGAACGTAGTCCTAAAAGGCTTGTCGAGTCAGGAAAAAAAATATGTTTTGCTTCTTTAAATTTACATACAAAAGTAACACGTTAGCTTGACTTATCTTGTTAGATATAAAAACATTTTTGTTTTAAATTAGGAAATTCAAAACGAATATTTTGCAAAAATAAATCTTATTATTTTAGAAAAATATGTTTAGTACAAACATTCCCCAGAACACATAGAACATTACGCATATACATGCATAAAAACTGCATTGTAAAAATTTTTATACTAAAAAATTTATATACATAATTAAAAGTATTTAAGAAACATATATAAGTATAAATTACATTTTGTTTCAAATTATTACACTTTATTAAATAAAAAGTATTATCTAAGAAAAATAACTCTTCAACTTTTAAAAAATTTTGGTTATGTAAAATGAAGCTTTATATTTATTGATTTAAAACGTATTTTATATAGTCCAATTCTCTCTTTTTAAGATTTGGTTTAATTAAATAGAGAAACAAAAATAGTATACATTTGTATGTACTTGCTTGTAAAAATAATTATTCATTTTCATTCCAGATGAAAATAAAGTATATTTCTGTTAAAAGTTTATAAAGTTTATAATATAATTGTAATTCACTGCATTTAAGATATATACGTTTTATATTAAGTTTCTCTACCTCTCTTATTCTAAATATAGTCTTCAAACAGATTACCAAGGGTTATTTACACACGTCAGTATTTATGACGTAAGCTAAGCTTATCAAACGTTTTAGACAGTTAAAGTTTATTATTAACCCCGATCTATAGAACAACATTTCACTTTAATTTGTATCGTGCAGCTTCTTCTGACAGATATTTAGAAGATGTACTGTTTATTTTAGGTATTAAATATTTTAATGATATTTAATTTAAAACTTAGACAACATTTAGTTACTTTAATGTTTATTCGATTTCAAAATATTTATAAATAAGTAGGTAAGATTTAAAAATACATAATTGTAAATTTTAATGGAATTTTTTAATATGTCTTGTATTATTGAAATTTAATATTTTCTTAAATTTCCGTTGCTGATATATTGATAAACATAAGTAGCGAGATGACAACTTTTAGAAAGTTAAACATATAAAACATATTCAATAACACGCTTTTAAAAAAAGCTTCTAGTTATATATAAGGTACTTGTACCCAATATGGACAGTCAATATGGACACCCCTAATATCTTTAAAAATAATAAATTTGATCGAGAGATAGCCCTTTATGTCCGTGAAGAAAAGCAGTTGAAAAGATAATTTAGCCTGGAAAGTGCAAAAAAGCGCGCTGTACGCCATTTTGAAGGAAACTTGTTTTTTCATGGTGTGCTGATCGTAATTACAGGTGAGTTTAAATTCTTATTAGATATGGTAAAATTTCTTTAAATATTGAAAAGTGGAGTGTTTTAGAAAGCTGATTAAAACATATTTTCGATTGCAATTGCATATATTGCTTAAAAATGTTTTCTTTGTTTATTTATTATAAGATTTAGTAAAACTACGCCCGATTCCCAATATGGACACCTTATGTATACATTGGAAGTACAGCAAGTAAATCTTCAGATTCACAAATTTGTAAAATATCTGTTTAATGTTATTCTATTTAGTTAATTCATAATAAATTAATATTTATATATATTTTTAATCTTCATTATAGTATCCACACATTACATTACGAATTAAGAGTGGAAGTACAGATGTTGAAGCTCTTGTTAACAACATACCTTCTCTTGTTATTGACTTATCTTCATCACCTGCGAGATCATTTTCCATGGAATATTCTTTCACCAGCGTGTTATCAACTCCAACTGTAAGAAGGAAGACGACACAACGTCACCAGGCGATAAACACAAAAGGCATCAAAGTGGTAAAATCCTTGTTCAACTAGTTGTCATCTGAACAATCCTCCAAGAAACCTCCTCCAAGAAAAAAATCCTCCAAAAGCCCTTGCAAAAAAACCAAAAGAAGCCTCTCCTCAGTAGAGTATCTGTTGGCGAAATCGCAGGTACCAGCGGTATCACTTCCTCAACAAAAGAGAGCTGGTACTGCTTCTTATGCAGTATTGGTGCTGTTGCAGACATGCGGCCATGCATCAAATGCGGCAGATATGCCCATGAGGACTGTATGGGACTTAGTGCCCATGATGAAGAAGTTTTAATTTGTCCATCATCCTGTGAGGACTGAGTAATAACAGATGTAAATTCTGCAGACAGATGCAATAAAGCTAAACAAAAGCAACTATATTATTTCATAATATTTTGTAGTAACTGAGGTACTTTGCATGGATCTTCGAAGAGCCACAACGGAAAAGTCCCCCTCCCTTCTAAAGTGCATGTTCTGAAGATATTTACTGTGCCCCCCCCCCCCGCAATACTTTAAGATATATATATATATATATATATATATATATATATATATATATATATATATATTTATCTCCTCTTCTCTAAAATCCTTTGGAAGAGTGGCTCTTCTATACACCCTGTGTAGTAGGTCAATAAGGAGCCACCTGTCCCTAATATGGACATGCATGTCCATAATAGGGACATGTGGTTCCTTATATGGACACTTATAAACATTTTTGGTTTTTATCATTTAAATTAAACCAGAATTATTACAAGGTCGCTAATTTCAATAATGATAGTCAACAGTCCAGGGATAGTGGTCATACATATTTGGAGTCCTATGACGTGTACACGGGGGTGAAAAAAATACATTTTCCTTAGGGTGCCCTTACTAAAATTTAAGGTTTTCTAAAACTTTTTTTATGGTTTTATCTAGGTTTTCAGGTATTTAAAAGGTTTCTTTGAAGTTTCGCTAAAAAATACTTCCTGAAAAGAAACCTTATCTAAGTTTTTTTTAGGTTTTATTCTTAAAACCTCCTGAAAACTTACGTGGTTTTATGTTTTCTAGAGGTTTCCTAAGGTTTCGGATAAATACATCGGTGATAATAAGTTTCCCTATGGTATTTGGATAATATCTACAGTCAAAAACGTTTTTTAAACGTTTTATTTTTAAAACCTTTTAAAACCTGCACTGTTTTAGGTCTTATAGATATTTCCCAAGGTTTCAGATAAATACATCGAGAATAGTAAGTTTTCCTATGGTATTTAGATAACACCTCCACTATACCTACAATCAAAAATGTTTTTTAAAGGTTTTAATTTTAAAACCTTTTAAAACCTGCACTGTTTTAGGTCTTATAGAGGCTTCCAAAGGTTTCCTAGAAAAACTTATTATCATCGATGTATTTATTTAATACATCGATGATAATAAGTTTTCCTATTATATTTAAATAATACCACCACTATACCTGCAACCAAAAACGTATTTTTTTAGTTTTAGTTTTTGAACCTTTGAAAACCTGCACTTTTTTAGGTTTTATAGAGATTTCCCAAGGATTCGGATAAATACATCGATGATAATAAGTTTTTCCATGATATTCAGAAAATACCTCCGTTATACGTTATACCTCAATCAAAAATGGTTTTATTTAGGTTTTATTTTTAAAACATCAGAAACCTCCCTTACTAAAATTTATATTTCTAATAATGATAATATATTTCTAAACTTGTACCTGACAACTTAGAGTAGGTTTATAGTAATAAAATTCTATTCTACATTTAAGGAAAATTTAAACATTTTAGATTTCAATTAAAAAATAAAATAATAATAATAATAATAATAATAATAACAATCTAAATTTAAAAATATATTTGATGATTACATAAATGAGATATTTTTTTAATAAATAAATTATAAAACAATTAAATTAAAACACAATAAATCTTATATTTCACATATGTATCTGAAAAACTATATTTAAATTTATTTTATAAGTCTTTCGTCAATTAAAAGATATGTCAAACTAAATTAACTTACAAAAGAGATCATGTAACGATATTGATGTAAGATATAAAAAAAAAAAAACATGCATTAAAAAAATCACATTTTTCCTTTCGGGGGGGGGGGGGGGGGGAGTGGGGGGAATAACTGAATGAACTTATTTCTTGAATACTTCCTTTTAAATTATAATCTTTTAAATATTTAGAAGTAAACACCTATAACGTAAGTAATAAATAATAATAATTATGATAAAATAGAGAGGTTATGATTAAAGTTATGAATAAATGGTAAATTAAAATTTACTGAAGGAATTTTACAGCATTGATTAATCTTATTAGTGATTGCTTACAGTGTGTTCCCCAAACTTTTTAAATGGTACGGGGAGAGAAAAAAAAAATAAATTAATTAAAAAATAAAATAAATTAAGAATTCTGTCAAAGGAAGAATTTAGTTTAGCACGGAGGACTATCAATTTCAATCTATAAAAAATTTATTTTTGTTCTTATTTTTTAATATTATTTTTAATCTCATTTTTTGACCGTAAAACTGGGACACGTGCTTTTTAAAATGACTGAAATGAATTAAAATGAAGTGTTACCACCTAAATTTCATACTTTAGTTAATTAAAAAAATGAAATAAAATAAATAAATATAAATAATTGTTGCGTCGAAAAATTTTTTGTACCCCTCAGATTCAGAAAAATCGTCCCTTTCGTTTGGTACTGAATTTGTACCGAGCCACGTACTTTTTAAAATGACAGAAATGAATTAAAACGAAGTATTGACACCTACATTTCATACTTTAGTTAATAAAAAATAATAATAAAAATAAATATAAATAATTGTTGCGTCGAAAAATTTTTTGTACCCCTCAGATTCAGAAAAATCGCCCCTTTCGTTTGGTACTGAATTTGTACCGAGCCACGTACTTTTTAAAATGACAGAAATGAATTAAAACGAAGTGTTGTCACCTAAATTTCATACTTTAGTTAATCTAAAAAGAATATTGATTGTCTGGTCGAAAAACTGTTTGTTCCTCTGGATTCAGAGAAATCGCCCCTTTCATTCGGTACCGAATTTTTAACGATAGGACTGATATTTCTAATTTATTTTGGTGTTACAAAAGAATGGTCTATAAAAACTCCAGAGTGAAACTTATAGTCCTCCGTTCCAATAATAAAATTAGGAATAAAAATTTAGGTCTTAAAATTAAAAATGGCAACTGAACCAATATTTTACAATTTCATATTAATTCACAAGAAACATTTATATTAGCTTTAAAGTTTTTTTTTTTTTTTCCTCTTCTTCTTTATTACTGATTTTTTTATTCGTTTATTTCTTTTACATAAAAATTATGAAGAGACTCAAAAATATAATACATGATAAACAAAGCATTTGGTATCTAATATAATACATTTCTTAAAGAAAAAAAAATAGTGTATTGTTTTCTATTCAAAATATTTATTTTATTTACTATTATTGCGGTTAACATTTTTATTTCATTCCGATATTGCTAACTTAAAATCGTTTACATTAAAAAAGATAATTTTTTTATTTCCTTTAAAATATTTTCCATCAAAATTCTTGAGTACATTTTCATGTAACTCTTTATTTATTTATTTATTTTTTGTTTCATTCAGAATTTAAAAGAAAAAGTACATTTAGAATTTAACCTGCATAGTACAATCTCTCTCTCTCTCTATATATATATATATATATATACAATACATATTTTTTTTTTTTTTTTTTTTTTTGAAAGTGATTAAAATCCGAGTTTTAAAGCCCTTCAATGCTTTCATATCTCAAGCTCTAATTCATTATTTTCATGTTCAATGGATTTGCATAATAAAGATTATTCCAAGTAAAACTTCTAAATTATTTAGATAGTATTATCTGTATGTTTCAATCTGCAGTGAAAACTATCTGTTCAACAGTAAGATAGTATACTATACTATATCTCTGGTATACTATATCTCCGAGATACCATATTCAATGAACAAAGAGATTAACATTTGCTTCTGGAAAAGTATTTAATTTCCCCTTTCAAAGTTGTCTTCTATGGAATTTCTCTCTTAAACCCTACTCCAGGGAAACTGCTGATGTTTCACTTGATTCTACCTCTCCCATAGAAAAACCTAGATTCTACCCCTCCCATAGATCCTTTTGCGGTGACATTTGACATGCAAAGAAGTGGACAAAAAAATTCCGGGCGTTTTGGTATTTTAAGCACATACTGAAATTCCAGCTACGGTAAAGAAAGGGTTAAGGTTTTCTAAAGCCTTTTTTATGGTTTAATATAGGTTTTCAGGCATTTAAAAGCTTTTCTTGAAGTTTGATTAAAAAAATACCTTCCGAAAAAAAACGTCATCTAAGTTTCTTTTAGGTTTTTTTTAAAAAATCTCTTGAAATTTTACATGTTTTTAGGTTTATAGAAGTTTTCCAAGGTTTCGGTTAAATACATCGCTGATAATAAGTTTTCTTATATTATTCAGGTAATACCTCCATTATACTTGCAATCAAAAACTTTTTTTTTTTTTTTTTAATTTAGTTTATTTTTAATTTATTGTTACTCATTAACTTATTATTACTCATTGACTAAATATTTTAATTAGTAAAATAATAACAATTTTGTGTATTATTATTAATAATTATCATTTTCAATTTCTACGGAACAAAACATAATAGTAATAATAATAATAATAATAATAATAATAAACTATAAAACAATTATTCTGTACTCAAAGTTAATCTGAGATTCATTAATATTCTTCCATTAATTTATCAAAAACATAATAAATACTAATACATATATCTCATAAATAATAAAATAACACGCATTTAAAATTAATTTCAGTTTTAAACCATTAACCGCCAAAACTAGAAATAATGATTTTTTTTTTTTTTTTTTCTAAATAAAAACAGTAAAGTTAATTGTTTTAATCATATATAACAATAATTTAAAATAAAATTATAAAAATTAGTCTTATCTTACTAAAAATAGTGTTATATTTGTACAATGTCAGTGGAATAAGAATATAGGATTAAAAAATATAAATGTTTACGGAAAATTCCTTGAGGGCGCATAAAACAGAAAAATCTACAGATGACTAAAAAAGTCATTATTTTATTTCGACAACATTTTTAGAAGCTTTTTATATGAAATTGACTTTCTCATCGTGTCTTTGTCTCACACTAATAAACAAAACGCCTCCATTTTAAATTAAATATAAGTTGCTCAGTTTGTCGCTTCTTGGCCAACTGGTTAATTTTTACAGATAATTAGTAAAAAATGTGTCAATTGAGAAAATAAAATTTTTTGTTCACTACACAGTATTTCAAGAAGAGTTTTTTTAAAGAAGTTTTTTTTCTTTTTAGATATTAGAAAACGCAAAATATTTTTGATATTAAAAAAGCTCAAAATAAAAAGTTTTAAGTAAAAAATACATTAATTAATATTTTTAGAAGCTTTTTAGAAACTTTTATTGAAATTGGATTTTGTTATCGCGTCTTTCTGTCACGCTAATAAACAAGGCACCTCAACGTTAAAGTTCAGCGGTTTTTATTGCCGTTGGTTGGCTCAGTTGGTTAGAGTGTCAAGTTCCTAATGCGATGATTGTGAGTTCCATTCCCGATTCCCGGGGTAGCGATGTGTTAAAATTTGCAGATAATTAATAGAAATTATGTCAGTCGATAAAAGAAAATTTTCCATTGTCTACACAGTACTCTAAGAATTTTTGAAGAGTTTTTTTAAGCAGCTTTTTTGTTTCTTTTTTTAAAATACTAAATAGCACACACACACAAAAATGAAGTTATATATCTATATTAGAAGCTTTTTATTGAAATTGGATTTTTGTCATCGTGTCTTTGTGTCACTCTGAAAAATAAGGCACTTCAATTTTAGTGTAAATTTAAACAACCCTTTTCGTCGCTCGTTAATGCTTTTGATTAGAGCATCGTAGTGATAACGCGATGCTCGTGGGTTCCTTCCTCGAACGCTGATGCGTGACTTTTTTACAGAAAATTAATAGAAACGATGTCAATTTATAAAAGAAAATCTTTCATTGTCTACACAGTATCCTGAGGAATTTCGATAGTTTCTTTTAAGAAGCTTTTTGAGTTACAAAAAGGCATAAAATAAAAATTTAGTAAAAATAAAAATAAAAATAAATGAATAAATAAATAAATGAAAAATAACACTGAAAGTTTTTTATTGTTGTGAAGCCCTAAAAAGCCTGAAATAATAATTAAAAAAAAAATATTATTGCAGAGACATACTATAAAATCATAAAAGTTTCAACAACAAGAAAATTTTAAAGAATTGTATAGATATTTCCTTTTTGCAAAAGATAAAAAACTTTAAGTATTCCAAATATTTCAAAAAGCATTCGAGAAAAATATCTTTTTATATAAGTATTTGATAGATTTTTCTACAATGTTCTATGACTTTTCTTGAATGTTCTTAAATTTTTGGTTAGAGCGTCATGCTGATAACTCGATGGTCCCGGATTCGGTCCTCGAAAGACGATATGGTACTTTTTTGCAGATAATAATAATAAAAAAAATGTCAATTGATAAGAGAAAATCTTCCGTTGTCTACACAATATCCTCAGTAATTTTGATTATTTTTTTAAGAGGTTTTTTTTTTTTTTTAAACTAAAATGCACAAAATAAAATTTAAGTAAAAAAACCATTTTTTAAAGTTAGAAGTTTTTTATTGTGAAGCCCTTAAAAGCATAAAATAAAAATTTATTCTGGCAGAGACATGCTACAAAGAAATGAAAATTTCAAAACTAAAAAATTTTAGAGAAAAATATAAGAGATGAATTTTTTTAATGTTCAAAATATTATTAAAAGCTTTCGAGACATTTGAAATTTATAGCCTAACTAATGATTATACAAAAACTAATAACTAAGAATATTTGTCTCGAAAGCTTTTTAAAATATTTTGAACATTAAAAATTTCCATCCCTTGCAAAAGGGAAATACCTATATTTTTCTCTAAATTATCTTAGTGTTGAAACTTTCATTTCTTTGTAGCATTTCTTTGCCAGAATAAATTTTTATTTTGTGCTTTTTAGGGCTTCACAATAAAAAGCTTCTAACGGTAAAAAATTGTTTTTTACATAAATTTTACTTTACAAGTTATTTAAACTCATTCAGATATGAAGATATTGAAATTTTTTTCTTTGAACAGTGTTTCACGTTTGAAAAACTATTTTTCAGATCTTTTTTTTTTTTTTTTTTTTGTCATAAAAACAAAATCTATTCTTTTCTCACTAAAAAACAATACTAAAAAAATACGTTTTTTAGTCAACTATTAAGCGCGATTATTTCTGGTCTTGCGTGAACGCAACACCAGCGGGCAATAGGTTTATCTCAAAACGCTACTTTAAATAATCAAGAACAAAATTATCAGAGCCCGCCGGCCGATTGGTGAGAGCACGCAACTGCAATCCCGAAGTCCTTCAGTTCGATCCCCTCCGGAAGCAAGCGTGAAAGAAAATGATTGAAAGTACAGAAGTTCAGTAATTTCTCACTAGATGGCAGCATCAAACATACAAAATGATACCGAAGCCGACCTTCATGGTTCTTTATAAAAACCCTTTGGTATTTATAAAAAACCTGAAATAAATTTTATAGAAATACCTTAACCTATAGAGGTATTGATGGAGCTTTTATTATGGCTTTATTTTGCACCATTAAAGCCTTGATAATACCTTATTTTAAATACCTCTAAAACCTGTAAAATACCTGTTAAAAAAACCTAAGGAAAAACCTTCAAAAAAACATTGGGAAGGTATTTAAAAAAAAGCTTTGTATGTATATTAAAAATACCTATATGAGTCATGGTATTTTATGAAAAACCTTTGGTATTTATAAAAAACCTGCAATAACATTCTGAAAAATAACATAATGTATTCGTGAGAAACCTGTGGAGGTATTAATAGAGCTTTTATTATGGCTTTATTTTGCACCATTAAAGCCTTGATAATACCTTATTTTAAATACCTCTAAAACCTGTAAAATACCTGGTTAAAGAAACCTAAATAAAACCTTAAATAAAACCTTAAAATTTTAGTAAGGGTGTCCATATTGGGTACAGGTACCTTATATATATATATATATATTAGCAGGCTTTGCCCGCTTCGCTGGCCACTAAATTTAAAGGAAACTCGTTTCTATATAGCTTTATAAAAATAAAATAAAATAAATTACTGAAATTGTTCAAAAGCTCGCTCCAGGTCCCTGCTGCATTCAGCAGCGATTTGGTCATCCACTGCAACTCGGGCGCTTGTCCCTATTACCTGCAACAATAGTTTACCAATGAGCTTCTATTTAGGTGCTTATTATATAACAGTTTCGAAATAGATAGTATCGAAAAAATTGGAGTTTCCCTTTTATATTTGAATCCCAGTTACATGTGAACAACACGTATAGTGTTGTTCACATGTAACTCGGACTGGACTCAAACGTAACTGGGTTTAGACAACATAATATTTGCTTTTACGTTATTTCATACGTTTTTTTTTTTTTTTTTTTTTTTTTTTTTGTTTATCCAATCAACTATTAAATGACAGCAATTTTACGCCAAATATTACAATATTCTGTGACCGGCTACGTCTGTCGCATGAGACAATTAATTTTTTGTGTTTATACATAATTCATGGGTTGTAAACCTGATAGTACAGCCTTAATATAGTTCTCTTTGACGGCTTTTGAATTTTTGTCACCATTTTAGATTTAATCCATTGCAACAATAAGACTTAATCCCTTGTAACAATATGCTATGAGCGCTATTTCTGCCGTATTTTAGACAACTAATCTTTTTATGGTTATACATATTTCCCATTAAACATATTTTTATTTATTTATTTAAATATTAATTTGAATTTTTCAAATATTTCTGCTCGACAGCGTGAGAGTGCAGTAACACACAGAGGTTCATTTGTTTGTATGATAAATTAGCATAGTGATTTTTATATAAAAAAATAAATAAATATTTAAACATTATCGTGTTACACAAATTTATTATGTCGCTCCATTGGCGGGTTTTGAATTTTTGTCGCCATATTAGCGATGGATTTTTTTTTTTTTTTTTTTTTTTTTTTTTTTATTTATTTATTTTTTTATTTATTATTTTTTTTTTTTTTTGTATGAAAAGGGGAAGACTATTTTGCTAATAATTTTATCAGACTCTTTTTTGTTTATACATAAGAATCCTTTATATTCTGCTTATATTTGTAATGCTTTTTAGGTTTAAAATAGTACTTGTTGAAATAAATTTCCTATCTTTAAAACTGCATTTGTTCTGTAAATTTTGTGTAAAAATAAATCATTTATGTTTTTATATATTTGATGCGCTACTTAGATTAAAATGGCTGTTGCTATATTAAACTTCTTGTCGAAAAACATTCGGTGTACTTCAACACCAAAATTTGAAAAATCGCCCAGCAGGATCTGGTAATGAAGCTGATAAAATAAAAATATGGTTCATAGAGATTAAATAATCTATTTAAAAAAAAAAAAAATTAAACCCAAATTATTAATCTATCGTATCACATACATAGATATAGTAATAATATATAGATTTATCATTGGGGACAAAAAAGTGAATCCTTTTCACTCGGGAAAAGATGGCGATTTTACCAAAATATGGCAGTCTTTCCCCGAGTGAATACACACGGGAATATGCACGAATGTTTTAGCAAATAAAATTCATGAATAATTTATTTACTAAAGGTGAATGAAAAGCCCCAGATATAGTTTCAAATTCATTCTTCTTTTTTTTTTTTTTTTCCTTCAATACCACTTAATGGCTGATTCCAAAGCTTTTTTTTCGGCATCAAAAATCTTTGCACGATAATATGGGGATGATAGATCTATATATATCATTATATCTATGATCACATAAATCTTTTCGAAAATAGAATAAAACTTAATTTGAAAAAAAAAAAAAAAAAAAAAAAAAAAAAAAAAAAAAAAAAAAAACTTTTGTTTATTAACCAAAATAATTGATGAAATTTGAAATGCAAGTTGGTCTTGTGGTGTACAGGCTGTATATTATATTTTTGTGTTCGTGAGAGAAAATTTAAAAGAATTTGAAAACTGCAATTTTTAATCCCTTTTAAAAATCATGTGACTTAATGTGAAGCAGATTTTTCATTTTTTTTCTCCTAACGGTTTCCATACAATCTTCTGCTGTTGCCACCTAAAATTCATACTTTAGTTAATTTTAAAAAATCTAATTGTCCGATTGATAAGCTGTTTAATGCATCGGATTAAAAAAAAAAGTTTCCCTTTCATTTGCTATCTTATTTGTAACGATGCGACTGATATTTCTAATTTATTTTCTAATCTTTCTGATTTATTTTCCTCATTTTAAATAAGTGTACGTTTTTTTTTTTTTTTAATTATTATTATTTTGTCGAAAAAAGAGCAACAATTAAATTATGGATAAAATTTTAAAATTTAAATGTCTTATTTAACAGAAATTAGAAGATTTTTATTTTCACATTTTAATTAATTAAGAAATAACTAATCATCTGATTGATAAGCTGTTTAATGCATCGGATTTACAAAAATTTTTTCTTTCATTTGGTGTCTTATTTGTAACGATGCGAGTGATATTTCTAATTTATTTTCCAATCTTTCTGATTTATTTTCCTCATTTTAAATAAATGTATGTTTTTATTATTATTATTATTATTATTATTATTATTATTATTATTTTGTCGAAAAAAAATGGCAACAATTAAATTATGGATAAAATGTTAAAATTTAAATGGCTTTTTTTTATCAGAAATTAGAAGGTTATGATTTTCACATTTTTATCAATTAAGAAAGAAGTAATCAAAAATTCGAAAATCTGACTTCGATGTGCACAATGACCCTTCGGGATGCACCATTGTGTTAAATCTCGTGACTGTCCGAGCTACCGTTTTCGAGATCAGTGAAATGTACATACAAATATTGCTCACTGAATAGTATAAGATATTATTATGGTGTGTTTCTGCGCTCTAGAGCTCAAGTTATTTGTCGAAGAGCTGCAAAACTTGGCATAGGGTTTGAATTCCCGCTAAAATGTTTCACCTCATCGAGATTTTTAGATTTTCGAATTTTAATATCTTAATTTTATCCATTGATTTTTCTGTTTCATTTTCTTTAATTTATTCTTTCAATTCAATCGTCTACGTCGCATAGTACTACTTATACTACGTCGCATAATACTACATAGCATACTCTACACTATTTATTTTTCATTCACTTAATTTATGCATTTCTCAAGGGAATATATATTTTTTAATTTTTTTATTGTATTTGTCGAAAAAAAAAAAAGTGGTAACGTAATAGAAACAAATAAATTGATTAAAATTTCAGTTATATTATATATACATATTGCTTTTCATTTATTTAAATGCTCTGAAAGCAATATCTTCATTTCTTATGTATACGTACTGCATTCTTCAGAATCAAATTGTAATATAGTATAAAGAGCGAAAGCTGTAAAATGCATAGTGTCAAGACTTATATATTTAATAGATGCTACAATACATGTATTTTTGAAATCGTAGTTCTTGAATAATCGCAGTTTTGTCGTCCGATAAATTATCAAACGGAAGTGCTCAAGAATGAAGTTGCAGTAATTTCTACTAGGTACACACAACCGATATAGCGCGGGCGGAAAATATGCTACTGTAAGCAGCGTGCACCGAAGCATGGTTAATAGCGATTACAATGAAATTTAAAGTTTTTATTTATAATGTTACATAAAAGAAACAGTTATTTTTATTATTATTACTATTCCCAACACACAAGCCTTTCGGCATCGAGTCGGGACGCAGTTGGCAATGTCGGTTTACTGTCGGCAAAGGCGCACTGCTGACGGCTACTAATCAGTAGAATGCCGGCAATCGACAGTAGGAAACAATGTCGGTTGCTGTTACCGGACCGCTTTCGGCTAAAAACCGGCAAACCATTTCTGTCGGCATACGATACTGGGCCGATATACGATATCCGGTAGTGGCCCTAAAAATATGCGCCAACGTCGGGCGGAATTTGGGACAGTTTGCTTCGAGTTCAAATTTTTATATTTAATTAAAATAATAAAAATAATAATAATAATAATAATAATAATAAAATTTAGTTATTATTATTTTTTAAGTTTTACTTTTGTCAAAAATGTCGAAAATGTTTAGTATAACAGACGCTTATGTTTGTCATAATAATAATATTATTATTAACGACAATAATACTATTAAATATAAAACAAATTAATTAATTAAATTAAAATAAATACGTAGTATTAAGTAATTCATTTATTTGAAACGCCAGAAAAAGAATGTATATTTTTTCAGCCTTTTCATTAAAAATAAAGTAATAATAATAATAATAATAAACAAATAAATAAAAATGCTATGTATATTTTGAACACAATTTAAATATTAAATAGTTTTTTAATGTGTATATAATATGTATTGTTTAATGAAAAAATTTAATCCGTAGAAATTATTTAAATTGTAATATTTTCATTAAACAATACATAGATTCAAATCATACACTATAAATTGTTTGATATGAAGTACAACTGAAAAATTAAAGTCAATTTAACTGGATAATTAAAACCTATAACTTCGAAAGTTCAAAATGTCTTCTCTAGATGGCATCTCTAATTTTTTTTTTCTGAGAAAGATCACGATACCTAGCCAAATATAGCGAATTTGAACTTCATGCTAATGTTTGTAATTGTTTTTCGGGAACCTCAAAAGGTGTAGATGTAAACAAACTCAATAAAAAGAAATATAAAAAAGACCCTAAATATCAATAAAAATTAATTACATATATATAATGTATGAATTTAATAGAGAATTTTTTTGTTTGCATTTATCATTTTAGAAAATTGAATTTTCCATGCGTTTTTTAATTAAGCCATTTTTTCTCCTTAAGAAAGCATGCATTTTTATTTTATTTTATTCATTTATTTTTTCTTTGATTGACAATCTTAATTTGGAACGATTAAAGAATTATGTAATATCTATAACATAATGAACGATACAATTTATGCTGTTATAACTTAAATATATTTTTAGTTTCGCTGACAATTGTTTCTACAAGGGATACTACATAATGAATTATTAAAATCTACTAAAGTATTAAACTACTAAAGCATTAAACTACGAAAGTCGAAAGGTTAAACGTATGCAAAGTACAAAGAGAAACCACTGGTTGGAAGATTTGCGGGTTCTGTCCTTTTCTCGGGTAAGTAAAACGGAAATTGTAAACACAAAAGTTCACGATTCCTTCACTAGATGGCAGCACTGATAAGTCGGACAGGAAACTTTTTTTTTTCTTCTGGAAATAGAAATGGCATCGGCAAGGTAATGCCAGTCCAATTACCGGTATATGTTCGATTAGGAAACATTTAGGTGTCGGTGCGGTGTCGCACCGGCTGTCTTGTCGGTTTTGCCGGCAACGGACCGACTGTGGACCAGACAATAACAAAGGCCAACAAAAGTTACGTACCCGATTCGACAAGCGGCATCGGTTCGTCAGCGACTAACACGGCAAGCCGGTAATGGGACAATTGTCTACCGATAGGTCTGTGTTTGTTGGGTTATTACTATTTGTTAGGTATTGATATACTTTTGCCTCACTAGAGGACGCCAGAGGTCCCGTTGAGATAAAATTCGAAGAACATTTTTTTGTTTACTAGCTCGCGGGACATTAGTTTTGGTTTTAGTTTTAGTTCTGTTCTAGAATGGAGAGCAATGTCATGAAATAGTAGTTTGCTCTCGGGGCCTTTTTGGCCTGATTTTATTATTCATGGAGCTACCGTTGAAGAAATAGAAAAAGTAGCCCATAGATTAGTTAGTTTTAGTTTGTCTTTAGTGAAGAGAGCAACACAATGAAATAGAATGCTCTCAGGCCACCTTTGGCCTAATTTATTTTTATGGAACCACCATTGTCATTACGAAATAGAAAACTGGTGGCCTAGTTATTAAAATATTACGAATAGAAAATTGTTTTCGTGAAATATGTAAATATTTTTTGTAAATAGTGTTATTTTCATCATGTAAATACTTTATTTATTAAACTGTATATATTTTATCATCTTAAAGAAGAAGCTATTATTTCTAGAAAAACAAGTGTCCGTTATTAGTCTTCATATTTTGACGTCGAAGAATTTTACAAGTAAGAAGAATATTAAAATATCAGTTTGAAGATTATTACTTTGAAATTAAAATGGTTTGAAAATATTAAATTATTTTGATTAAATGAAAACAGCCTGCAATCTTTATATTACAAAGAATCGAGAAGATTCGCTTGAAGCCATTCAGAAGAATGGCGTTTTATAACATAATTTTATGGCGTTCCACAAGAGAGATAACAGGGTCCCCACTGCTACAGGCTTATTCGCTGCAAAAGAATTAAGCTGTATATTTTGCGGAAAAACGCATGAGAGTAAAGACTGCATAACAGCCAGATCGCTCTCCCTTGACGAAAAGAAAAATAAAGTAAAAGAAAAAAATTGCTGTTGGAAGTGTTTACGTTTTGGACACCGGGCAAAAACGTGCAAGGTTTTTATTAAGTGCCACGTTTGTTCGAAACCACACACAGAACTATATTGTCCAGAGATAAGGAAAGGGGGTGAAAATAGTAGAAGCAAACCTCCCGAAGTAATACAGAACACTGTCGCCAAACAATGCTCCCAGGAAATAGCCCTTATGACGTTAGAAATAAATATAAAAGGGGAAAAAGGCCAAAAAAGGGTGCGTTGTCTTATGGACTGTGGTTCCCAGAAAAGTTACATATTAAAGAAAACTGCGAAAGAGCTCAAGCTCAAACCCAATGGAACAGAAGTAATTGCCCATACTGTTTTTGGGGGTACACAGATAGAAGCTAAACAGCATAATAAATTTAGAGTTACAGTGGGTGCATCGAATAATTGGGTCAGTTCCATACATCAGCTCGACCTTTTAGACCAAGAGAAAATTTGTGGTGAAATTCCTCGAATTCCAAAGGGAAATTTGTGCAGAGAACTCAAGAAAAATAAGCTGTGGTTGTCCGATATCGGCCCTGGTAGTACGGAAATAGAAATCCTGATCGGGAGTGACGTTTACGGTCAACTGTTAACGGGTCGAGTCAAGCAATTACAAAATGGACTCACAGCGATAGAAACCAAACTTGGATGGACAGTTTGTGGAAAAACAGGGCTTCCATCTCAGGGTTGCTTGAATAGCGGTACAGCGGTATTGATGACAAATCTGTACATAAAAGATTGGAATGTTCCAGACTTGTGGCGACTCGAAACGATAGGAATCAACGACCCTGCACAAACCTTGTCCAAAAGAGAAGAAGAAGAGCAAGCCCACGATATGTTTCTTAGACAACTCACCAGAAATGAAGATGGTCGTTATCGAGTGGGCCTTCCATGGATTTCCAACAATGTCAATATTCCCTCAAATAGAAATGAAGCGGAAAGAAGATTATTCAGTACTACCCGAAGATTAAAGAAATTAAATAAATTTGAGGATTACGATCTAATTTTCAAGGAATGACAAAGAGAAAATGTCATACAGGAAGTCCCTCAGACAGAACTGAAAGAAGTTAGGGAACATTACTTATGCCACCATCCAGTCATCAAGCCTGATAGTTCTACCACCTCCATCAGACCAGTTTTTGATGCATCATGCAAAGTCGGAAGAGCACCGTCACTGAATGATTGTCTCTTTAAAGGACCAAATTTATTAGAAGAGATTCCCGCAATATTGTTAAGATTCAGAGAAAAGGCAATCGCTATTGTATCCGACATTAGAAGAGCCTTCCTTCAGATCGAAATAAAAGAGGAAGATCGGCATTTCTTAAGGTTCCTGTGGTGGAAGAAGACGAATGAAATTAAAGTCTATCAGCATAATAGAGTTGTGTTTGGTATTACTTCCAGTCCATTTTTACTTGGCGCAGTTATCAGACATCATTTGAATGGGTGTCCAGAAGAACTTAAGGCAATTGCTCAGAAACTTCAGAAGTCATTCTATGTAGATAACTGCGTCACATCTGTAAACAACACGTCCGAATTGGAAGAATTTAAATCTAAGGCAACAGAAATCATGGCTGAAGCTAAAATGGACCTAAGATTGTGGCAATTCGGTCCTGTAAAAGAAATAGAAAAGTTGTCTTTAGAAAATGAAAAGGAAGACTTCTCAACTCCAATTCCAGTTTTAGGAATTAAATGGCACAGAACAGATGATAGCTTGATGGTCTACAATAAATGTGATTTAGAAATAGTGAATCCATTAAAACGTCAAATTCTATCCATAACTCAAGGAATTTTCGATCCTATCGGTTTTCGAGCTCCAGCGTTGTTACCAGCCAAGATAATAATTTAAGAATCTTGGTCCAGCAAATCAGCATGGGACACTCCGCTTCCAGAGAAAATTCAAAGAGACTTTCAGAAATGGTACAGCGAATTAAAACAGCTAACAGAATTGAAGATCCCGAGAAGAATAGGTTATGGAAATAAAGAAGATTGGACCCTACATATTTTCTGCGATGCAAGTCAATGTGCCTATGCAACAGTAATTTTTCTACGGTGCGAAGAAGAAAAAAGAGTTTCAATTCAATTTTTGGGAGCAAAATCACGGTTGGCTCCAAAAAAGGCTCTAACAATTCCTCGTCTTGAGCTGCTTGCCTGTGTTTTGGGATCCAGACTATCAAAGTATGTCATAGAAGCTTTGGACATCCCTACAGTACCAACTTACTTTTGGACTGATTCTTTGACAGTTTTGGCCTGGATTAAAAGAAATGACCAATGGGGTACCTTTGTGGGCAACAGAATCAGAGAAATATGCCAACTTACGAACCCTAACCAGTGGTACTTAGTTCCAGGAAGTCAAAATCCGGCAGACCTGCCTTCCCGTGGTTGTAGTCCTAAATACCTTCTTGAATCGGGATGGTGGGAGGGTCCTAAATGGCTAGCAGATGAAAAAAGTAACTGGCCCCAACCGAAGATTGTCCCAAATGAAGTCTTAGTTATGTCGGAAAGAAAGAAAACTGCAGTGTCATTATTTTCGGGTCAAAATGTAGATCCATTTATGAATTATGAAAGAACTTCGAAATTTAGTAAACTTGTAAATATTATTTGTTGGATAATAAGATTTGCAACAAAATATAGAAATAGAAATCATATTTTCTCAGCTGAACTTTCGGCAGAAGAAAAGGAAGAGGCGGAAAAATTTCTCTGGTCACGTATGCAGTTAGAAAATTTTGGTGATGTGAGAGAAACAATAAAAGGACTTGTTGTTATGAAAGATCAAGACAATATTCTAAGAGTCAAAACAAAGTTGTTAGATCGAGAAGACATTTTTTCTTTCAAGTATCCTATATTTTTGCCATCAAAACATCATGTTGTAAAGTGCCTAATTCGAGACTGCCACTTGAAGAATTGCCATGCTGGACTTCAGACAGTTTGTTCGATCTTACGAGAACATTACTGGATTATTTCTGCAAAGCGTAACATCCAAAGTGAATTGATAAAATGCACAAAGTGTAAAATTTTTTCTTCCAAACCATTTGTTACTCCTCCCATCCATTTACCTTTTGACAGAGTCAGAGACTCAAAAGTCTTTGAAGTTGTTGGTATCGACTTATGTCGTCCTCTTTACCTGAAAAATAAGTCCAAAGTATGGATAGTCATTTTTACCTGTGCAGTATATCGAGCCATACACTTGGAATTAGTGACGAATCTTTCAACAGAGGGATTCATACAAGCGCTAAGAAGATTTGTTGCCCGAAGAGGAAGAATTTCAACAATCTACAGTGACAATGGAACTAACTTTCGCGGTGCCAACAATCTCTTTAGATCTCTTGACTGGAATCAAATTCAAAAGACGGATGACATAGCTCCAATAAAATGGAAGTTCATCCCCCCAACCGCTGCTTGGTGGGGCGGATGGTGGGAGCGTCTCATTAGAATTGTAAAAAACCTCCTACTGAGAACTCTTGGAAAATCTTCCCTCAATTTTGAAGATCTCTCTACTATCTTGTGTGAAGTTGAAGCCATAATGAACAGTCGACCTTTAACATACCTATCAGAAGAACCAGACAATTTCATTCCTTTGACACCTTCCTGTTTTATGCAAGACATTCAAGAAATTGGTGTACTAGATCTGGATGCCATTGATGCTAAAAAACTGAGAGCACGATACAAGCACTGCCAAAGTGTTCGAAGGCAACTACAAAGTAGATTTCGAAAAGAGTATCTAGCGCAGTTGGTACAACAAAGTAGACATATATGTAAGCCTGTTAAACAAGGCGACATTGTGCTAGTAGAAATCAACAGTGTGAAAAGACTAGAGTGGCCAATAGGAAGAGTAGTGAAAATTTTTCCCAGCCGAGATGGCCGTACCAGGGTTGTGAAAGTGAAAATGCATTTTAGGACATTGATTAGACCACTTCAAAAACTCTATCCCTTAGAGATATCAGATGCTGAGGATCCAGTGATACAAGCAGCAAAAGAGACAATAAACTGAAAGTGGTCAGAAACTATAAAAAACTTTTCTAAAGACAATCACAATTGTTTTAAAATTGAATTGAACTTTAAAATATTTTATTTTTATTTTTATTTATTTTCATTAGTTTGTAACTTAAATTTTTACTATTTCTAGTTTATAGCTTTAATTTTTCTTAGTATGTAGTTTTATAAGTTTAAATTTTCTTAATTAATTAACTGTTTAATTTTTTAGCTCTCACCTAAAAAATTAAAGGTGGGAGGATGTTAGGTATTGATATACTTTTGCCTCACTAGAGGACGCCAGAGGTCCCGTTGAGATAAAATTCGAAGAACATTTTTTGTTTACTAGCTCGCGGGACATTAGTTTTGGTTTTAGTTTTAGTTCTGTTCTAGAATGGAGAGCAATGTCATGAAATAGTAGTTTGCTCTCGGGGCCTTTTTGGCCTGATTTTATTATTCATGGAGCTACCGTTGAAGAAATAGAAAAAGTAGCCCATAGATTAGTTAGTTTTAGTTTGTCTTTAGTGAAGAGAGCAACACAATGAAATAGAATGCTCTCAGGCCACCTTTGGCCTAATTTATTTTTATGGAACCACCATTGTCATTACGAAATAGAAAACTGGTGGCCTAGTTATTAAAATATTACGAATAGAAAATTGTTTTCGTGAAATTTCGAATATGTAAATATTTTTTGTAAATAGTGTTATTTTCATCATGTAAATACATTATTCAATAAACTGTATATATTTTATCATCTTAAAGAAGAAGCTATTATTTCTAGAAAAACAAGTGTCCGTTATTAGTCTTCATTTTTTGACGTCGAAGAATTTTACAGGTAAGAAGAATATTAAAATATCAGTTTGTAGATTATTACTTTGAAATTAAAATGATTTGAAAATATTAAATTATTTTGATTAAATGAAAATAGCCTGCAATCTTTATATTACAAAGAATCGAGAAGATTCGCTTGAAGCCATTCAGAAGAATGGCGTTTTATAACACTATTATTATTATTATTTTGAAAGTTTATTTCAATACAGCGATTGGCGAAGCGGATGAAACCTGCTAGATTTTATCCCTTAACTGTCACGGGTATATATATCCGTCTCGCTAAGCTGATGCATTAACAGCCCTGGGCGTATATATAAGCTTTTCTGATGTACAATACTTTGTGATACGCTGTTACTAGTGAGGGTCTGGCATGCAGTAAAATAACCGTAACAATGTTTTCGATAGATTTACTTATTTCAAATAAGATGTGGAGTGGGAGGAATTGGAAAGGGGATGCTTCTTGAACAGTGAACGCGTATGTGCGACAAATGGTGGCACTAGAACGCGAATCTCTTAATTTTTTTTATTGGCAGGTAAGGGATTAAAAAAAAAAAAAAGGATATCTTCCTAATCAAAATTATACTATTTAAATATATCAATATATTTTTCTCATTTGAAAAAATTCGATTTCTTATTGTAAAGAAAATGTTTGAAAACGAAATTTTAATTTTCATTGCTTCCTTTACTTTGAATAATAAAAAAAAAAAGAAATCATCATCATCATCATCTTCAAGGATTAGTCTATGAACCTGTTCCGGTTTCTTGGTTTAACTACCGTTTTGCCTCTTGGAATGTAGAAGGCAGCTCTAAGTAGTCTTCCGCGTGTCATAGGTTGGACATGATTTATTTCAATTAGTGCAGTATGCATTGATCTTGTCTAAGAGGCTAAACGCTTGTAATTATCTTTGGATATATTCATTTCTGATTTTGTCCATAATTGTGCAGGCCTTCAGAAGTCGTAGGTACCGCATCTCTGCTGCCTGGATTTTGCTTCTATCTTGGGCACTCAGGGTCCATGTCTCTGAACCATACAGCAATGTGGGCACTGACATTACTCTATAAAACTTCAGCTGTGTTTCGTTTCCAGTTTTTCCCTTAAAATTTACTCTCTTTATTTCTCTTAAAATTTACTTTCTAAGATTTATATATTATATATATATATAATAGAAAGTATGCGTCCCTTGAAAGAAATATTGTAAGGAATGATTTCTGAAGTAAGATTCGAAATATGTTCTGTTAAAATCGACTTTTGTAAAATATCAGTTGAAAAAGATCTTTCTTTCTGCAGGTGTAAAAGAAAAAAATTAAGTGAATTTTAGAAATATTTGATTTAAACATGCAGATTGTTTAATTTTATTTCATAAAATTTACTCACTCTATTTATATTTTACACTTTCATAAGAAAGTATTTATGTAATTTGACAAACTTGAATGAATATTTAATTTTAATGAGGTAACATACATTTTAAAAAGATAGTTACAAATAAAAACTAATTTGCTTATGCTGTTTATGATATTTACCTTGAATAGTAAAATTATTACTATGCTAACGCGTTATAAATATTTTATTCACTTTTTTTAAAAATTATTATTATGTAATTTTTAAAATGACTTATTTATTTATCATTTGCACAATATGTTTGGCAATGACTTACATTTTTTTATTATTTAAAATATATACTTGCGAAATTATATGTTTATTGCTAATATTTATTTTTTAACATATCTCATTTTTTATCTCTAAAATTACAAACGAAGTAAATGAAAGAGAAATAAATGACCCAAATACAGTTTTTTTAAAATCAATTTAGCATACATTTTCTTTTTAAATAAAGAAATAGTCTAGATAAATTTTAATTGCTTCCTTTTGTTAAAACTGTTAAGACAATAGAACTGAAATGAAAGATCACGATGTAATTATTTTTTAAACTTCCATTTAATTAGATGATTGTTAGAGAATTTGAGTTAATTGACAGACCTGAAAATTTCATTTGGAATTTTAAAATGATTTTTCCTGTATGAATTTCATAAAATATGAATTAACTATTTTATTAACTATTTTAAATTTTTAATATTTTTTCGTCGGGTGTGAAGTCGATTTCTTTTATCAAATAAAGAGAGAAAAGAAATATTTTATTTATAATATCATGATTTTCTATGTTAACATTAGTTTTTTATCATTTTTGTACTCGATATTAAAACATGTCATGAACAGAAAACTATCTTCAACGGATACTTTTTTCTTAATTTTGATTTACATTTTCATTGAATTAATATTTATTAATTTTACCTCATTATACGAAATTACCAGGAACATATTAGAGACAGATTACAGTCTTGAAATGTGTAGACTCAACTTGGAACTTGTAGACTAGCGAAGATTTATTAATATTAAAGGCTCGTTTAAATGTGAGATTTTGTTAAAAATGGAGTCCCATTCCAACTAGAAGAGCAAAAACTACGGAATAGTTTAAATTGATCCTAATTTAAAAACTCCATTGTCCAAATAAACTTAAAAGCTTTGTACGTGCGATAAAAACGAGTATATACTTTAACATTAATTTTGAAATTAATCTTGCATTAACGATAACTTTTTATTATTTTTTTAATTATAACTATAATATAAAAAGAAAAAAAAAATATATATAGGAGGAAACTTTTAGTCAAAGTTATGGCGGTATTATGCGGTCCGGTATTAAGGTATAAAAGTATATATACATTAATTTTGAAATTAATCTTGCATTAACGATAACTTTTTATTATTTTTTTAATTATAACTATAATATAAAAAGAAAAAAATATATATAGGAGGAAACTTTTAGTCAAAGTTATGGCGGTATTATGCGGTCCGGTATTAAGGTATAAAAGTTAAAAGACAAAGAAAGAATTCTGAAACCTTCACTTTTTACAAATAATGATTAACATAATTTTTAATGATTAAAGTCATTTTTTTTTTCGTTTGTATGTTCTTTTGAAAAATTAATATAAAATTTGTTGGGTCTGTTTTCGTGATGGATGAAAAAAAAAAAAAAAAAAAAAAAGCTTTTAGCTTCAGTACTAGATAGACAATAACTAATTAAAAATATGAAAGACACTTTTTAGTTGTGCATATGACTTTTTTTGGAAATTAAAAGACAATGTATTTTCCTGTCAAAATTATCCAACTATAAAATAACTAAAAAAAAAAAAAAAAAAAAAAAAAAAAAATATATATATATATATATATATATTGAAATACATTAATATAATCAGTGCAAAAATGTTTTTATGAAATTTAAAGATGACTCAACATCAGTATCAAAACAATTCCTCGGATCATAAGCTGAGACTACCCATATCAAATCCAAGAATAATTAAAGAAAAATCGAAATAAATATTGGAAATTGGAATTAGAAAAAAAGCAATATTTGCATTCTAACGTTGTCAAGGGCCTGGTAGAATGCAAATATGCTAAAATATGGATGTTTTTCTGTAACAAAGAAAGCAAAAGCTAAGAATTTCTTTGTTCGCAGGCCCGAAACATCCATTGACAATCCATTAAAGTAGAAGATAAAAATAAAACTATAACCTAATATGACAAACCATAACCATATAAAATTAAGATTAAAATAAAAATACAAAGATACAAAAATTCAACTTACTGAATAAAATATTTGATATGAACACAACTCAAAAAAGAAATATACATAGTCAAAACAGAAAAACGAAGAACATAATAAAACAATATTCATAATAAAACCTTTACCTAAATATGAAAAACCATAACCATTTAAATGTAAGATTAAAATAAAAAACCCATAAAATTGTAGAAGAATAAGATTACTTTAACCTTTCAAAATGAAATTGAAGCAATAAACGCCGCACATGTAAAAATGTAACAATCAGTTAGCAGTTAGATTCACAGTTAATTAGTTCAAAATAGCATGGACCATAGAGTAATTTTTAGGATTCACAGTGGAATTCATGTAGGGTAAGGATTCAAATCCTGAAATAATCAGATGATGTTTCCTAATATTGAATCATGAATAGTGCTGCCATCTGGAGTAATTAGATGAAAATATTGGAAAAATACAATCAAATAAATTTAAAATAATCAATGTATTTGATTGAAAACCAAAAAATACCTAATATGTAGACGTAAATTTAAATTTGAATAAAATGTATGCTGAGAAAAAATAATAATAATAATAATAATAATAATAATAATAATAATAATAATAATAATAATTAAATAAATAATTAAAAGAATTTTTTTATTAAGTGTTTGGGATAGCCATTAATTAATGCTAAATTTTTAAAGAATCGAAATTGTAATTTTTGATGTTTGTCAGACACTAAATATTTGATCCTTAGATTAAAATTAAGAAGAATATTGACAAATACAGATTTATGTAAGCATGTTTTAAAGTTAGTGAAAAAATTTACCTTAAAGGGGAAATCTTTCTTTTTATCGTATAAGTCAAATTCTAATTGTCCATTACTATTAAGAATAATTTTTAAATCTAAGAAATTAATGACACTAGAATCCAAATCAGTACTACTTAGAGACAGATTTTCAGGATATTTGACAGGTAAGTCTAGTTTGGTGCGATTTTTATCCAAATATAATATAATTATATCATCAATGTATCGTAGTAATTTAAAGTTAGTACACTCAATGTCACGCTCATAATAATATAAGTATAGATCAGCTAATATGCTAGAAGCAATTCCACCTTGTGGCAATCCTAAGCGTTGTTTATATAAATAATTATTGAATAAAATATAGTTATGGAAGAGGATAAACCTAGTCAGAGTTTTAAAGGCTGAAGGAGTTATGCTAACATTTAGATTTAAATACTGCAAATTTTCTACAAAAAGTTTATTTATAATATCAAACATATCTTTAATATCAATATTATTAAAAAGATCATTGAAATCAAAAGTTTTTATACCAGTAATATCAGTAAGATTTTTAATTTTATTTTTGAGTTGAAAACTATTTTTTAGAAAAAAATTACACTTGTTAGAAACAATATAACTATGTAATTTTTTAAGGATATTCAATAACATAATATTAGCATTAGAAGTATAGGCATTGCATGCAACAGAAACAGTACGAAATTTAATAGGATCTTTATGAAATTTTGGAATTACAACTAAATAAGGATAATTGTAGTTATTACATTTAGTTTTTATCAACTTATAATAATTAAATATATGCCTATTTTTAATATCGATACTGTCATTAATCTTAAGAAAAATATTACTAGTATCCATAGTATCAAAAAAAAGTTGTTTATAATACTTTTTGCAAATAATTGCATAGTTATTAGCCGCCTTGTCAACATAAGTAATAATAAATTTAGACTGTAAGTCTAAAATTGCTGAATGAATTTCTTTGAAATCATAGTACTTGATATTAGAAAGATGGTGCATATTATAAACTAAATCAAGTTTAAATTTCTCCAATAACTCTCATTAAAAAATTCCACTGGTTTATTATAATCAATAGCAATTTTGTATATAAAGAGATCCAAGTCTAAATTAAATTGAGTAATGATATCAATAAATTTGAATTTTGAGGGCATCCGAAATTTAGTACCATACTTCATCAAAGATCTAAGAGTAAGATTTTCCACAATATTGATATCACCAGTAATAATATGACCATGAGATGTATTGAAAAAAGATTTATATTTGGAATCAGAACAATAGCATGGAGGATGATCATTAGAAGTAAGAAATTTAGCAAATTTATTGTAGTTAAATATTTTTCTACCTAAAGTAATATTGTATTTAAAAGTTTTTTGAATGATGAAGTTTTTGATTGGAAAAGGATTGGATGGATCATTAAGTAAATTGTGAATATGAAGTTTATTAAAAACCAGATGAGAAAAATTTATCACCAAGAGAGAGTTATTTATTTTTTGACCAGACTTTAAATCAAGTTTAATATTAAAACACTCAGCCCTATAGTGTAAAATATCAAAGAATACATCACTGAAGTGTGAATCAAAAGAATGAGAATGGAATACTTTAAAATATTTAAGAAGATACTTCTTTTTTATTCCAAAAATAAAATTACGTATAACTTTCCAATTATAAGACTGAAGAAAAATACTTTCTAAGGATTTGAGATTTTGTAATATATATGAAATGTCCAGATGTTGGGAAGACGACCTAGAAGAACCCCTAGAAGTTCTAGTAGTCTTTTTATATAAAGAGTGATTTAGAGTTTTATAAATATTATTCATTTATACCTTTGCAAAAGAAAATAGAACAAAATATATCTTGAGGTCAGAATGATCCTCTCCTAATAATATATATATATATATATATATTAAACTTTAACTATTGTGACCAAAACTGTTACTTGAGAAATGCAAGCGGTCTCCCACACCCCGAAGTTAGCACATGAATATGATTCCTATTAATTGATATACGTATACATACATACATTTATGTATACATATATATATATACGTAAATGATTTCGAAACCAATTTTAAATACGATTTTAGAGAAATTAATCGTTTATGGATATAGTGTTGGCTCTAGTATTTCTGTATTCAGAATTTCTCTACAGTTTATTTTGAACACTGGAAATTTATCAGCGCATATAACGTACTGTTAATTTAGGTATCTTGATGTACATGATGTTATTTTAACAAATGCTTTTTCTTTTGCAAAATATGTTTTTATACAGCCTGTAGAGGAAAAAAAATAAATAAATAAACCTTAAAATTGTTCATATTTTAGAAAAAAATGCATATATATATACTCTTTTTTTCTATATCTGCCACAATCTAAAGAAATTAGAGTTAATACAGAGTTGCTAATGGTTTTTATGCTTACAGAAGCTCTTTTAATATCCCTAAAACTTGGCATTTATGTATAGATACCATTTTTATTAATCTGTGTAACATATCACAAAGTATACATATTGTAACGTAATGCAAACGAAATAGAGATAATCTATTACTGAAGATAGATTATTAAAGGGGATTAAATATTAAATTGTTATGCATGGTGTGAAAAAAGTTGTAAGTGTACAAAATCCATGATTTAATCTGAATTATGAATAATGAAACGATGGGAGCCAAAACGAAATATCCTCGAGTAAAACAGCAAAAAACGATATTATAAAAGAAATAAAAAGAATTAATTAGTGACGATGTTGATCTCACGAGTGCTAATTCCCCTTTAGACACTAATTCTTAGACATAAATTAATTTACATATTTTCATTTTTTTTATGTGTTAATCATTTATGTGTCATCATTTTTCAAATGATGATTTAACAATTTAAATTAGAAAAACAAAATACAATCAAATCTTTAAAAATAGTTCATATAATTTTAATAATTTAATAAGATTTTAAAGGTGCTTCTTTTGGCATTCGTGATACATACATTAAAAGAAATTTAAAAAGAGATTTTGTCATAGATTTATAACTCGTTTTTTTGGGAAAAAATATATGTTTGCGAATATCTTCAGTGGTAAAGAATGTAAAGAAATGTGAAAAATAAATTCTCCAACTGTCATTTTAAGATGTAGTTTTGTACAACAGTGTTTTGATGGAATACTCATAGTTGTAATGGATTCTCCTTTGTGTTATATAAATCATTCCTCAAACAAAATAGAAACCGTAAAAAATTGCATTGCATGTAATCATTTCTGTTTATTTTTTAATCATTCTTTTTACAATATTTTGGAGATGGATGGATGATGCAGAATTGTTTCTATAATTATTTAATTGAATTTTCGATGTGTTTAAGTATAGACATTTTTTCAAGATTTGTTTTTCTTATAAGTTATGTTCATTCATTGTGTTTATGTGTTTATTATTTAATTTGGTGATAGGTTTATTCATAGAACACGTGTTACCGACACGAACGCCTCTAAGAAAAGGGTATGGGAGAGTCCCCCCCCCATTTGTAAAGCATTCTGTGGGAGTTGGCAATATTAGAAAACTTGTTGGTATATTTGTTAAACATTTTTAACTAAAAACTACAATGCTTTTCAAATCCTGATACACGGCAAAATTTAAATTCTAGTCATCAAAATTTAGATTTTTTATTAAAACAAAAATATCCTAATAACATGATTTGATAAAATTTCAAAACTACTTAGAGGACATGGAAAACTCAGATTAAGAATTTTAAAATTATAAAGCATTTTCTAACTTGGCAAACTAACTTTGCTAAGTTGTTGTCATTATTATGTTTAATAACTAGTTTTTTTTTTTTTTTTTTTCTGTTGTTGTTGTTGTTGTTTTTTTATCTAAAATCGGTTATGACGATTTTAGATTTAAAAAAAAAAAAAAAAAAAAAAAACGTAATGTTTAATCTTGTTAGATTAAAAAAAAAAGCCGAACCTAGTGGACAAAAATATTATTATTATTATTTTGATATTCAAATAAGAAAACGTATATTTAAATTTTACGAGACTTTCCAAATTTGATAACCTAGTTAGTATAATATTAAACTTCAAAGGAAAAAAAAATCTGAAATATATTTTTTACTCTGAATGAATCTGAGAAAATTAGTAAACTAGTTTGCAAAATTGTTTAACTATTTCCCCAATAAAAACAATAATTACAGCTTATACACTTGATATACTAGGAAAATATTATTATTATTATCATTATTATTATAATTATTATTAAATAGAAACTATTATAGAATTTATTTTTTTATAAATTTGACAAACAGTTTAAACTTTTAAAAAATTAAAATCTAGAATTCATTTTTTAAATTCTTGCAGGCTAGGAACATTTTCAAGCCTTTTTAGCAAATTCATATTTTCATTAAATGAAAAATATTTTGTGTACTTTATGATTTTTTTTTTTTTTTTTTTTTTTTTTTTTAATTTGGCAATTTTTTAACCTTAATTTGTAAAACTATCTTAAAAAAAAAAAACTGTATTATTATTTTTGTTTAATAACCAGAACGCTCTCCCGAATTCTATAAAGCCGGAAAAATTACAAACCTACTTTTTAAGTTTGATAAACTTTTTTCCCCCTATAATCAAAAGGTATAGTACTTTGTAATTTTGATAGATTTGGCTAAATTTCAACGAAGTTTACAAAATTATTGAATTTTTCTGTTTAAATTCAAAGCTGATATTTTATATGTCGATTTGAGAAAATTAAGAAATACTGAGAAAATAATTATTTTTTTTCTAACTTGGTAAAATATTTATCTATTCAAAAGAAGGAAAAAATAATCTACTTGGTAATTTAAGTAATTTTTCAAAATAGCGAAACAACTTTAAAAGCTTTTAAATATTTCTGAGTTGAAAATCATAAACTATAATGCATTTTTCGTGAAATTAGAATTCCTTAAAAAGTCTGAAAGAAAATTTGATCAGTCCAATTCTTTAGTCATAAATAATACCGTGTATAAATGAATACGTCAACTAATGTACGGTAAAAGCTGAATTCATGAGTTTCTAAAATAATGTATTAAATAGAATAGATGAGGTCAGCTCTAAAAAGGATATATTTGTAAAAAGTGTGTATACTTGATTCAATAGAGTGAAAATGTTTATTTTCTATACATAATTTCATTAAATGTGTTTTCGTTAATAAAATAATAACTAAATAATAATAATAATAATATAAGTAGAGCAAGTTTTTTATATCAAGGATTCCAGATTTTCTAATTTAAAACAAAAAATATACACTCCTAATTTTTTAATTCTTCATTTGTTTTCAAGGAAAGGTAAACTTTCTTTATATAAAAGTACCACAAAGCTGGAATTCAAAATTAATAAGTACAAAACTTTCAATAAGCACCTTAAAATGCAAGAGTTCGGCTCAAATATTTTCGATTGAAAGAGGACATGATTTTTCGTCTGGTGAATAAAGAAAGAGTGAGTGCTGCAAAGTAAGCGGCGTTGCCTACTTTATTTAACTGACGAAGAGTCGTGTCTTCTTTTGCCCCGAAACTTTTGTTGCATTTTTTGGTATTTAATCAATGTTCCGCAATTATTAATGGTTCTCATCAGTAAGTTATTAAAAGATCTTTCTTTAGCGCTCACTACAATAACAATTGGCTGACATATTTTGAATGTCAATTTTCTAATTGACAGCTTATCTGATATTTTATACCAATATATCGGAAAAGCATTTGTGATATTCATATTTCGCTTTACTTTTGTCTGCATTAATTCTAGTATTTTATTCTTTAAAGAAATATATACACACATATATATATATTTAGAAATGTCGATAAATAAAAATTAAAAAAAGAATGGAACAATAGATACGCTATCGAGTTTTAGAAGGTTATTGCATAGGATCATTTTTTTTTTATTTTTATAAATACACTAATAACAATATTTTGCTCTTGCTTATTTCAGAAAACATTTAAACCTCTGAAGCGCGTACACATCAAGTCGAAAATTTAAAGGGAACATTGTACCTACAAACGCATCTTCTTTACAGGATATTTATAGGACATCTTGAGGAGGAAATAGACATCTTTAGGATGTAATGTGGAAAAAAGGGATAGCCTTAGGATGAACTGTGGATAAGTGTGTTTGTAGGGGTTAATTCTCTCTCTATTGGCTCGGATGTCTAATTTAATTAATTAATAATAATTATTACTCAATGGAAAAATAAATAAATAAATAAATCATGTGGGAAAACTGATGATCTGGTCGCTCCGCTCGCCAACAACAGAGGGAGGCATCGTCTCCCCTCGATTTGTTTCAATTATTAATGCCTTCCGTGCTCTGATCGCCTGTTCGCTTCTTTGACTTTAAATGAATAGGAACATTGAAAAATTTAATATGTCAAATTTAAAAATAATAATATTTAACACCATATTTTTTTAATGAAATTTTATGCTGAAAATGAGTGTTATTATTATTATTATTATTGTTATTGTTATTTTTATTATTGTTATTTTCTTTTTTTTTTTTTTTATGGAAAGAAGTTTGTTATATCTAGACAGTTTTGTTTTACAGATTCAGTATATGACCATCTCGAAAAACTTTGATTTTTTTTCACTATTTGCGATGAACTCTTTGGCATAAATGCTTGTCAAAAAAAAAAAAAAAATCTTATTTTTTCTTATGTCTAAACTTTTTACTGTTGAATTTTTTAGTCAATTTTTGGTATATATCTGTACTGATAAGTATAAAGGATTTAAGTCCATATTCTTGATTTTTCAGGAGACGAAAAATAAAGTTAAACTAACTAAAAACAAATCAGAAGAATCGATTAGGAAAAGGGTATTTCGTTGACTTATACCTTTATACCATTCAGTGATTGTCAATCTTCATTTAATAACGGTAAAAAATTGAATTAAATATATTATACCATAAATGAATGGTAAATTTCTGACTTGAACCTTTTTTTACCAATGGATTTTTTCTTGGACATAGACTTAAATGACATAGACTTAAATCCTTTATACCAATCGATTAAGAATTTTTTTTCTGAGTCTGACTATGTACTTAACTCAAAATCGACATTTTTGGACTTAAAATCTTTATACTTATCAGTACAGATATTACCTATGTATATTTCTAATGTAGAGCTAGGTAATACATTTACACATTCGAGAATATCTGAAAAAGCGTTCATTATTATTATTATTTTTAATTTGGAAAATCCTTTTAAAGCTTCAATTTTTAATACTTTCAGACCTACTTCATAAAATAAAGAACGATAGAGTGTACCCGATTCTCTATTAGAGATTTAGATGATGATTCTTTTTTGTCTTGCCATTATTACAATTATTAAATGTATTACAGAAATGTCCAGTTTTGTACTGTTAAAAAATTATCATTGCTAATTAGAAGAGGATTTACAAATGATTTTGAAACTGAGTCGGAAATATTTGTGTCAACCAAAATCTATTCGAAGTACTGTAAAATACGTGTTTAAAAGATATATACACTTTAAAGACAAATATAAATGCTGCCAATTATACAGACACGACATTATTTCATTATTCACAAAGAAAGAACATATAATATATGTATATATATATATATATATATATATATGTGTGTGTGTGAGTGTGTGTGTGTGTGTGTGTGTGTGTGTGTATTTGTATGTAAACAACATAGGAAATTGGCAGTAAAATAATTAATTTCCTAAAAGTAAAAAAGAGAGGAAAAAAAAAAAAAAAAAGATATCTGCAGACGACAAATTACATTTTTTTTTTTTTTTTTTCATGTGAAATGTCTAAGATAATGCTTTTATTTATTTGCATATGAAAAAATTACCAGTAGCAAAAATGACTTATTTTTCTCTATTTATTTTTTCTTTACTTTTGTTTTGATTTACACAATTCATATTTCCTGTTAATTATGACATCACAAGACTTAAAAACCAACGATTTGGAGAAACTTTACGCATATTGGTTAATAGAGTACTTTTATTAACCCGACGTTTTTTAATTAATAACTTCGTTAATTAAGATGACAAGAGCTTCTAACAAATTGATGTGTCTTCTTTAGAGTATTTGGTACACACTGATATATCTCATGATGTGGAGGACTCGGTCGTACGGTAGGAGATGCAGTCGCAGAAAAAAAATATGTCAGTGACAGTATATATATATAACTAGTATCGAACCCTTGCTTCCTGCAACCGCTGATTCCAAAACTGCCGAGTTTCCCTTTGCTGCTGACGGAGAGCGCGGAATTTTAGCGGAAGAACGTAGCTGTGACGTGAGACAGACGCCATTTCCGGAACACACATTTCCATCGATGGGAGCGGAGAGCTTTAGCTGGATAGAGTAGAGTAGACGTTTGACTTTTAAGACGTATAGACGCATAGATTTTATTCTGTGGATGACGAAAGTCCGCTGGAATGAGGATCTGTACTAGGCTGTGTATTTTTGAGTGAAATCAGAAGTGAACTGTGTAATCCTTTCTTTTTTTGATAAAAACTGAGAACTTTGATTATTTAGATATGATTGTTCCAAGTGGCTGTTCAGTAAATATTTGTATAAAGCACTTTAATTTTCTATTAAATTTTAAATGATTAATAATTAAGTGAATTATTAGTTTTCTGTTTTAAAGCCCACACAAGTAGGCCATCCCACAAGTCAGAAGTGGGATGGAACGTCAATTTTGATTTAACGTAAATTTTAATGGAACGTTGAAAAAAGAACTATTTTTTTTTTTTTTAATTCGTCGAACTTTTAAAATATAGACTGAACTTTAATTAAAATAAACATTTAATAGACTATTTTAAAACTATGTTTGAACTGTGTTTCTACAAATGAGTGCCGAATTATCTATGGTATGCCATCCGACATTTATGGGGATTAAATCAAAATTACAATCTGGATAAGTGACAGGTCACAGTAAGCAACGAAGTATCTGTGGATTCCGCGGAACAGCTACGAATAGTCTAGACAGAGGTTTCATCAAGAAATCTGCACCTGCTCTTATTTCTGTTCTTCTAAGGTACGTGAACTTTTGTTTTGTTGCATGATGGTCTCATTAGGGGACATTCCTAAAATTGGTGTTGCACTAGGGACGGAGAAGTATAATAAAATTAAAATTCTGCATCGGTTTCTCTTTAATGACGAAGGTGATCGAAAAAACAAATGCAGAATACAAAAATTCACCGGATTTGAGTTTGTCGTCGATAATGAAAATTATATTAAAAAACAGAAGTTTATAGACGATAATTTTTCACTAAATGAATTAATCATATTTAGTAATATATGAAATGTCCCTTTTGATGCAACTAATGAAGAATTAAGAGACAGGTTACTATTGAAGTTATGTGACATAGAATTCTTAAAACAGGAAATTTTTGAGAATGATTCGGATGATGATAATCCTGAGAATGAATCTAGCAGTGATAATGACGTCACGAAAATTGACTCCTCAGTGCAATGCCATAATGATAATGATAATGATAGTGATAATGATGATGATTATGATAAAGCTAAAAAAAGTAACATTAATTGCAGAAATAGTAAGAATTCTGGAACACATGGTGCACTTATATCATTTAATGACTTTCAAAATAATATCTCAAAATTTAGCGGTGATCCGCATGAAAATATAATTGAGTAGTTCACTGAATTTGAAGAGATATATAATATGTTTAATCTTAATAAAATATAAAAAAATATTTTTTGTAAACGACTTTGAGCAGAAACGCTCTGTTATTCATTAAATCTGAGAAAGCGCTATTAACGTACAAAGAATTTAAAAAAGCGCTCATTGAAGAATTCAAAATTGAAATTAATTCATTGCATATTATATTAAGTAAAAGAAAATAAGAGGCAATGAGTCTGGCAACATTGATGATGCCGGCAGCATTGGCGGCGATACGCCATGATACGGCAACATTGATGATGCCGTAATAATGCACTATGTGATCCAAGGAATTAATGACAAATCTGAGAACAAATTTATTTTATATGGTGCTAGAAACTTGCATGATTTTAAAGATAAAATAAAATTGTATGAAGTATTTAAGAGAGACAGTGATAAAAATAAATTTAGATTTGATAAAGTAGATAATGCAAAACTGAAACCCATAAAATATAATGCACCTGAAAAATTTAGTCCTAAGAGTGAAGTAAACAAACTTTGTTATAATTGTGGAGATAAAAACCATTTGACTAGAGACTGCCCCCATAGAGAAAAGATTTTAAGTGTTTTTCTTGTAAACAATTTGGGCATAAGAGCTCGGAATGTGCGGGTTCAATACCCGAACTTAAGGCATTGTGCATTGGCGTAAATCAAAACATGAATAAAACTATACAAATTAACAATGTAAATTTTACTGGAATTATTGATGCAGGAAGTGAAGCAACACTGTTGCGTAAAAATGCGTTTAACAAATTGAATGTTAATAGATTAAATCCTATGATTACTACTTTGAAGGGGATCGGGATATATTCCATAAAGCCGTTAGGCTCATTTGATGCTGATTTAAAAGTTGATGATTTTGAAAGTAAAACTAATATTTATGTTGTAAACAATGATGTAATGCCCTATGACGTAATCATCGGAATGAATGTGTTAATGTTATGTGAGACGACGATAAATGAAAAAGGTATTTTTATAAAAAATAAATCTAGTTCTCTTGAAGTAAACTTAGTAACAGTTCTTCCAGTAAATGCATATAAAAACGAAGTTAAGACGAATGTTGTTATTGATGCTCCCATTAACTGTAAAAATAAAATTTCTGAGAACTCCCCAGAAATAAATGAAACAATAATTAGTGCCTCGACGAAAGAAACAAAGTCAGACGGATATTATCCAAATAGATGATGACAGTGAGGAAGAGGAGGAGCCTCGACGAAAGGAACGGAGTCAGATGAATATTTCCCAAATGAGATCGCAAAATCAAGAAAACACTTCTTCGAAAAAAGACGAAAAACGAATCCTACTTGAAAAGATTTTACAGTTAGCAGAAGAGCTGAAAGAGTTGAAGGAAAAAGTTGAAGAAAATACCAAATTCCTTAAAAAAAAAGAAATTGAGAAAAAAGCCAGTGACGATAGATTCCATTGATTGTAAAAGACAGAATATTCCAAAAGAAGAGACTGCCGGTATAAATTTGAGAAAAATTGTTCATTCCATCACTTCCATTGAAGACTACAATTAATGAAATAGCTGCGTTATTTCCCAAAGCTGTGCAAATAGAGTTAGAAGTTTTCCCTGCATATAAGAGTGCTACTATAGACTTTATGACCGAACAAGATGCTGTAGAGGCCTTAAAAGACACTAAAACTGAAAATGATTAATTAGAGGTTCTCGAGTTCGAGTCCCAAAATGACTTTAAGTCCCAGAGTAAAGAATTGCGGAAACATGACAAAGAACAATTTGTCAAAGATAAAGAGAAAAATGAAACAAAATATAAATTGCGTAGACAACCACCAAAAACTGTTGAAATATGCGACCAAGTTGTCATTAAACCAAAACTACTGTACTTGTGTAACTGTAAGACTGCGAAAATAAAAAACGAAAATATTTGTGATGTGATTAGAGATGGATGCCATGAAAGCCCCCATTGCACATCCACTCATGCCAAATTTCTCAAACGAGGGACCACTTAACTTAAAAAAAAAGAAGAATATCAAATTTGTACATGAACTGTAAATAAGTTTTTATTATTTTGTGTTGCTTTTGTGTTTGTTTTTCTTTTTGTATCTTTCAGTGTGGCCGCCTGGAGGACCAGTCGACGCAGGGTGGCCGAGAATATAGTATCGGGCCCTTGCTTCATGCAACCGCTGATTCCAAAACTGCCGAGTTTCCCTTTGCTGCTGACGGAGAGCGCGGAATCTTAGTGGAAGAACATATATGTGACGTGAGACAAACGCCATTTCCGGAAGACGTATTTCCATGGATGGGAGCGGAGAGCTTTGGCCGGAAAGAGTAGAGTAGACGTTTGACTTTTAAGACGTATAGACGCATAGATATTCTTCTGTGGATGACGAAAGTCCGCTGGAATGAGGATCTGTACTAGGGTGTGTATTTTTGAGTGAAATCAGAAGAGAACTGTGTAATCCCTTATTATTATTATTATTATTTTTTTTTTGATAAAAACTGAGAACTTTGATTATTTAGATATGACTATTCCAAGTGGTTGTTCAATACTAATTTAAACTATAATCTTGTAAATATTTGTATAAAGCACTTTAATTTTCTATTAAATTTTAAATGATTAATAATTAAGTGAATTATTAGTTTTCTGTTTTAAAGCCCACACAAGTAGGCCATCCCACATATATATATATATATATATTAATATACATATATATATGAGTACTATTTGACTTTCTTCAATATTTATATAGTTATAAGAAAATGGATTTAAAGAAAAAGAAAAAATATATATACAATCATTCAAGGCACTTTCCATATTGTATTCCATTCATTTTGACACTATACTCGGGAAAAGGATAACTTGATAGTGTGTATAAGCCTGTAGAAATTGCACATCCGCGAAAGAAAATAGTTCTTTACTATATTTAAGGGTAATAAACTTTTTCTCGATTTTTTAAAATTCTGGTAAACTGAAAAATGATTAACTATTTAAACTAAATATATTTATGCTAAAAGATGGAATTTTTTGTAATAGATAAGCATAAATTTTATATCAATGTATTGTTTCGCGAAGAAAGTCTGTTGGCAAAATATTGGCGGAAGAGGGAATACCGGAAGCAACCTTTTAACCCCTATTGTGAGAGCGAAACAGTTTGGTGGGGCTAATAGATTACTTTATTTTCGAAAATTTGAAGATAATTAATGCACAGTCCGTTTCTTCAATTTCACAACTATTAAAAATAGAGTAACAATTTTGACGGATTTGAACTTTTGGGAAATTTTCACACCAGATTCACACCAAATATGTCAATTAAATATTCAAACTAACAGGAATAAGGAAAAATATTTTTCGACGAATACTTTTTCTTTTTCGTTATTATTATTACATTGATAATACAATTTCAATTCGTTTTCGCATTGTTATATAAAATATTTTTATTTCCATTACAAACTACTAATAGTGTTTACATTAATTTATACTATGCACTATATACTAAAGATTTTACTTTTTTTTCTGGAACAAAACAATAAAAGAAAAACATAATTATCTTTAATAATAATAATTATCATATCATGAAAAACGGCAGTTTTTCGAGTGACGCAAGCGGAAGAACAAACGGACGGAACGCTGCGAACTCATATATACGCCTAGTTTGACATCAAAGAGATTTGTAAAAGCCGACACTTAATATCTCAGCAAATATGCCATATTTTGTTCTGATATTTTCAAAATAATCTTTTATCGTCGGTCTTAATCTATCCTGAAAATTTTACGTTCCTACATGCAGTATGTTTTGAGATCTGAATCTCAATTTAAAGCGAAAAAGGGAAAATGTGTGGTGTAACATGTAAGGATGTAATAAAAATATCTCTAAAACCGCACGAACGATTTTAATTTAATTAATATATGTTGTTAATGGGATCTTTTTGAATCTAGTAATGTTTTTGTTTTTTTCAGGAAAACTCTTGTTTTTTGTAAAAGTTGCTTTGAAAATAGAACTATATTACTCCGCCAAAATGCATGCTTTTATTCGGCAAAAATGTCGTAATTCGGTTCTTACTTTCAAGACACGTTGGTTGGCTGACCAACGTGAATGCAGTCAATAAATTTTTGTTATGAAGAATATAATTTTAATTTTAAGATTTCCCATTTCGTCAAAAAAGTATTTAGATAATATTTAAAATAAATGAAGAATTTTTTAATTATAGATATTCTATTTCATCATTATTCATAATGAATTAAAATTTTTTTTAAGCGAAAACGTTTAATAAATCCCTCATGCACACAAATTTATACCATGGTCCATGGTCTTTGGAGCGCATGCGTACATTATACGGATGCGTACATCCTGTAGACGCTAAGCTAATTGCTTTCGCTGTATCAGTCCGCGCCGCGGTGTTTGTTTAATTTGTTGTTGTTGATTGGAAATTGGAATTAATACGAAATTTTGCATGATTTAGACAAATATTGCTAGTGCTCGGATACTTTTGCTGTGACCCACCGGTGTACCACGCCGGCGTGAACGTGTTAATCATAATTTTTATTAAAAAAATTAAAATAACACTGAGATATGAGAGCGAGAGTGTGAGCAGTGTTTTTTACATTTTCATTCGGGAATTAAAATATTTATTCAAAAATTCCACCTACTTGCATGATTTAGTGGTAAGTGATTTATAATTTTATATTCTTAAAACTTGCTTATAATTTTACGTATATGTAATTATAGGTTTCGTCTGATTGCACGGAAGTATTGTTATTTGTAAACAAACCATTGTTTACATTTTTTATAGTCGCTTTTTTCGCAAAATGTTACTCAGTTTTCTGTAATATGATAATTAAACAAGTTTTCGAATTCTTTATTATGTTTATTATTACTTTAATTATGTTGTTATTATTGGTAATATGTCACCTTTTAGCTTAGCAATTTTTGGAAAAATAAATTTAAATGTTTTGATTAGAGATCCTAACTAATCGAGATAGTAAGAGATACTTCGATTACAGTCCAAAATTTATTTATTGGAATAAAATAGCTGTATTATTCTTTTCAAAAAACAGATTACGAAAAACTTTATTTTTGAATGATACAGCCTTGTAAAACGAAGCAACAAAAATCCTATATATGATAACATGGGAAGGGAGAAAGGGAGCTATCTGACTGATGTACAGCCTTAATTAGATACATCACAAGTCTAATGTAATGGGTAATTGGGAAATGTTGTATGTACTGTATTAATACATTATAACTGAATATTGTTAAATTTTAAATGAATTTGAATGTCTTAGTTGTGTATCATAATAATCATTTATAATGCTTTTGACGGATATAGCTAAGGTAGTATGAAAACTACTTTATATCAACACGGTTGCCACGCTACCTGGAGAACCTGGAATAGTCAGGGAATTTGAAAATTGACTCTAAAAGTCAGTGAAAAAAAAAATCTGCCAATGCACGGTCATTCCCCCCCCCCCCTTTTTTTTTTCTCCATTAGCTTCTGCTATTTTTTTTAAACACCCCCACCCTTCTTTTTTGCTCATGTAAGGAATTTCTTATTTCGCTTATAAGCGACAAATGCTATCATTATATGCAACTTTTGTCATATGTAAATTTTGTGTTTACAAGTGGGACATTAATTATTTTGCCTTCAACACAGTCAATGCTCAATATACGGTTAGACAGATTTTTTTTAGAATATACCTGGAAAACCTTTTAAAAGTCAGGGAATTTCATTCTCCTGTTTGAGTGGCAACCCTGTATCAAGCTTATACTGTACTCTACTCTAAATATAATAATGCAGCACAAGCAGTATAAAGAAAATAAGGCTAAGCTTTACTATAGGGTACCTGTTGGCGATTCATGATGCTGTGATGAGATTCAGTGTATCGACATTTTTTAATAGTAACTTTTTTGTATCGGTACTTCATTTAACTGTCTTGGAACTTTGTTTTTCTTTTTGTGCCAGCTGTGCGCGTGTGTTTATCGTAATGCGGCCCAGCTGAATGATTTTTCTTTTTAATGCGTTTTTGAGGTATAAAAATTAATTTTTTGAGTGTATTTTATTATTTTATTTTACTTTTTAATAAATGGAATTATTTAGGGGAAAAAAGTGTATTCTAGTAATTGATGCAGTATAGATTTTCATGCATTTTCTTATTCATGTGCCATGAATTAGGAGTATCCAGTGGTGTTTTTTTTTTTTTTTTTGTTTTAATATCGGGATAGTGACCACTGTAGTACAGATTTTTTATGCATTTTCTGATTCATGTGCTATGACTTAGGGGTATCCAGTGATATTGTTTTAGTCTTAATGTTGGGATACTGACCGCTGTAGCATGAATTTTCAGATTTGTGCATGACAAATTAGCTGCATCCAGTTATTTTATTTATTTTTTGTTTGTTTTGTGATTGCTTCTGTACAGATTTTCATGCATTTTCAGATTCATGCAAGGCTGTAATTTTGAAATTTTGGGGCAAATCTTCAAGTTATTTTAGATTATACATCATTTATAATGCTGAATTTTATGTGTTAAAGCTTGAAAGCTCTCTGATTTTTTTTTTTTTTTTTTTTGTGGTGAAGTAGCTCAAATTTCTATTACTGTTTTAAATATTTTATTAATCTTTAAAATATGCTTAATTTATTTCAGTGAATTTCAAAACAAGCACCAGAGTGAAACAGTAATTTATTTTCTTAAAATGTATTTTTGATGTTTTGTAATGATTCAGAATATCGATTTGCAGTAATCGACTCATTCAGTGAGATGTACATCAGCAACAGCGATAGGTGCCTTATAGTAAAGCTATTCCAAAAATAAGCTAAATAAAACTTATCAAAAGCTTTCTTACTTAGATTTCTTTTTCTTCTTCTTTTTTTTCCCCCATAGCAGTTAATTGTACAAATGCATCTTAAAAATTAAACCCACTTTCAAGGCCTGCATTATTTATTATTAATAGATTGCTCACACTGTTTAGTGACAGTTTGTTTATAATTTCATTTCTTACCAAATTTATGCAACTGAAAACTATTTTCACAATTTGTCCGAAATCACAATATTTTTGAAAAAAGTTCATCCTGAATGAGGTATTTGCACACATGGGGGATTTGAACAAAATCCTATTCTTCTGGTAGTTTTAGGCCCATAAATTTCAAAAAGTTTATTAAAAATGCAAAAAAAGTTCTCATTAATTTAAAAAATAACTTTAAAATTAACCAAAAATCACGTGACTTCAAAACGCTGCCTGACGTCACAGTTTATGATGCTTCAATGTTTACATTCTGTTAGCCTGGTTAGTAAGCAGCAATTTGTTTTAACTTTCGTAATTATTAATCGTTTATGTGATTTCTGAGCATTTCTTTTTTATCTTAGAATCATTCAATATCATTATCACCATTTTCCATTATCATCATTTTCAAATGTTTTCTTTTCATGGCGGTTGTCCAATGTTTTCGTTTCATAGGATCCTGTGGAACGCTAAAGAATAACTTTTGAGAAGCGTTAGCTCTTGTATTAGTGCAAAATGGTACAGTACAAATAATACAATATTTATACTACAATTTTTTAATATCAGTCATTATTATATCATAGAAAACCTATTTCACTGATTTAAGAAGCAAAGCAAAGCATGAAATCAAATGTAAACAACGATTACTTTAGTTTGTTGTCATAAAGAGTGACGTCACGATATATTATACTGCGTTTTCTCTGTACAGTAAATAGTGTGATGTTAAAATTGTTATAAATCAGTCATTAGATTTCAAATAGAGAAAATGTATGTATTTATTTTCTTACCTTTTCATTTTCTATTAGAATAAAATCAGAAAACGATCAAATTGTCTATTGTGACTTTTTTGTGAAAGATTTTTATTATTATTATTATTATAGAATTTAATGTAATTTTTTAGTATAAATGTGTGATCATGTTCTTTAATTATCGTATTTTGGATAACTGTCTAGCATTTTGCATATAAAGCGACTGTAGTGGAAACACTGGTTTGTTTATATTTGACAACATTTTTGTTCTTCATAACAGACGAAACATGTAATTACATTTTATGAAAAACTAATTGTAAGTTTTAAGAAAATAAAACTATATAGATATATCTTACCGCTAAGTCATGGAAGGAGGTGGAATATCCGTAGACATTAAATGTAAACAACTCCTGCTGCCAGGGATCACTCTAGAGCGTTTTAGCGGTACGAGTTGCCACAGGGTTGGCATAATACTTACTGTGCAATGGTGTAACGGGTTTTATCAGTTTTTACCGCCTTCATTTATATCAAACACTTTAAGGATATATTTTAAAGTTTTTAGTTCTCAATTTCCCAATGTATTATTTAATATTTACTATGAAATTCCTACTTCTGCAATTTCTAAAAACATTTTAAAAAGAAAATATTTCCTTGTTTATTTAGCTCTTATACCAGTTTATGTCATTTAGCATTGGCTCATATGATATTTAAAAAATAATAGCATAGTTTACATTGTACTGTTTAAAAAGCCCTGCAGGCTCCAAAAAGTTTTTAAAAAATAATAACATTTTAATTTAACTACATATAATCAGTTAAATACAATTCGAGGCTGCTGTCACTGCTTGTTTTAATGAATTGTACCCACTAAATGTAAAAAAAAAAAGATAAAAAAATAAGTGAAAGTATTAAAATGGTAATGAAAATATGAATATTGTTAATGGGTAAAGTGTGAAAAAATTTTCTTGATTCAAATGATGTTTGTTAAACCTAAATACAATTTTTTTAGGATATTTTTTTTTTTTTTTAATCTTCCCTAATTCCTTATTTTTTTTTTTTAATTTTGATTAGAAAGTATGAGTAAAGATTTTTTTTCTCTTAATACATTGCTTCAGTTATATATGCCATACAGTATAGGATCTGTTATCCAGAAAGCTTGGGACCTGGGATATTCTGGATAAGGGGTTTTTCCGTAATTCGGAACACTTTATTATATGTATAAAAATGGTAGAAAATAATTTCACAAATAGCAGTGATAAACATGAATAATATATATAAACACTTTACTTATATATATTTGTTCATTTAACAAATTATTTCCATAAAATAAAAATAAAAAATTCTTAATTAGAATTTTGAACTATAAATAATAATAGTAATAATAAATGAAAAATAAATAAACATATATAAAATTTAATTTTGGACCTGAGAGTAAAATCCTTTCATTTTGGATTTTGCAAACATTTCTATGATATTTTTTTGCTTATAGTGTGCCTCTGATACTAATTGTTCATAAATGTTTCAAATATTTTTAGCACATAATGCTAAATATTTTATGAAATGAATTCTAAAAACAATGGAAATTAATAAAAACTATTTAAAATTTTTATAACAATTGGGACTTCATGCATACAACCTGAGTTCAAGGATAAAATTCATCTGCTATTGGGCGCTTTAAGAAGTATGTGTTATTAATCTTTATCGATTAAAAAATACCATAAAAATTCATTTTCTAACCTAAATTTGCAAAATTTTCAGTAATTGTTTGGACAATTGTTGCTCACTATATTTCCTCAGAATAACACCGTAGCATTAAAGAAAGTAGGTTGTAAAACTATAATTCTGACCGCAGCTATTGTATAACTTTAATTCTTAAATTTGACAATAATTAAAAATTTTGGTATTTGGCATTTTGCATTCTGGATAACGGGTTTCCGGATAACGGATCCTATACTGTATTTCCTATTAAATTATCCTTTTCCAAAATTATTTTATGTGTTCAATAGCGTGAGTAAAATTTTGCTTTATTTCAATACATTATTGTAGCTACAAAGTCAAAGTCTGAAGTTGAGTGGCTCATACTACCGCATTTATGATTGTTATACAATTACTTCTTATTATGAAGATATTATGTTGAATAAAAATGTTGGTAATAAATGCCTACATGGATTTTTTCTATAGAAATAGTACAAATGCATCATTTAACTATGCATTTATTATGCATCATTTATTATGCATTATTTATATTTTTATAATTTAAGTAAAATGATTGATAGTGTGGATATTGTGCATATATATACACATACACATAATAAAAAACAAATGTTGTACAATAATGTATGAATACATAATAAAAATCAATTAATTCTTGATTTAAATAAAAAAAAATTGATTTTTTTGAAAAAAATAAAAAAAATCAATAACCCTGTTTTGAAGTCAGACTTTCGAATAGTGTGCAACAATGTTAAAATTTATATTTCTAACGAATACACAATTTTGACTTTTAGATTCTGGAGAAAATTTTACAACTGGATACTAAATTTGAAGTAATTTAGTCAATATGCTTAGCAATTATACTTATTGGGACTTTTGAGTTTTTTAATTTTTTTTTTTTTCAATCTTAAATCTCTTGGTGATATTAGTTTTTTAAGTGTAGCTCAAAATCTACTTGACCAAAAGAACTGAAATTTCATAAAAGTATAATTAAAATAATTAGGAGCCAGTGAAATATTTGTTGCAAAATACTTCTAATTTGCAATTTAAGAATTTTTACTTAAATAATTTCTAAATATTTATTTTTTAGATAATTTTATTTAAAAATTTTTAAATTGTAATCTACAATAATATTTTTAAGTTATTGCAGGCTTTAAATATGTAGGTTCCCTAAGAATTTTCCCCCATAAATAATTAAATTACACATTCTATAAGGAATGGTAGGTATCTATTTTTCTCTCTCGATATTTGCTCAATCTGGTACATATAGGTATCATCTTTTTTTTTTTTTTTCTTTTTTAAGGTCTATACATTATTATTAAAAAAAAAAAAAAAAAAACTGCACAGCATGTGCAAAAATAAATGTGAAATTAACAATATTTATAAATATAGTCACAACCACTTGTTAAAATATGCTATAATTTCACCAGTTATCGATAAAATTCACATTTTTCAAGACTGATTTCCAAAATTCGCGATAATTTTACGATTGATCGCCAAAATGCATAATTTTTTTCATCGCTAATTAATAAAATTTCTGCGTTTTTTAAGTTAAATTCCCAAATACTCAATTATTTCGTCGATAATAGACGTAATTTACACTTTGTTCACAAAGCTGAATGCTGAAATACACAATAGTTTTGCAGCTGATTTCGGAAATACAGGATTATTTTCACCGCTAACTATGGTGTCAATTTTTATAGTTAAAATTTACATTTAATCACATTTCATTCCCAAATACCGCTATTATATCTCTGCTAACTAATAAAATTCACGATTTTTTTTTTTTCCTATAGCTGTTCCTGAAATTCATGATATTTTTGTGGTTGATTGCTGAAACCTTGTATTATTTTGCGCCTAATCGATGAAATTCGTATTCTTTATAAAGTTTAATCTCCAAATACTCAATTATTTTGCCGCTAATCTATGAAATTTATGCTTTTCTCAAAGCTGAATCCCGAAATATGCAATAATTTTGCAGCCTAATTCGGAAATACGGGATCATTTTACTATTAACTGTCAAAAATTTATATTTTAAAAGCCTATCGCACACAGCTACAAAACTTTCTGCCACTGGAATTTCACTGCTAATTATTAAATTTTGTATGTTTTTAAAAAATGAATGCTGAGATATGAGATTATTTCACAAAACAATAATAAAATTACTTTATTTATACATTGCAGAAATACACAATACGAAAGTCTATCTACAATACGGGATCGTTTCACCGATAACATTTACTTTTATTCTTTCAAAGTACGAAATAAGCTGTTAATTCATTACAAAACAACATAATATTCTTGCAGTGAATTATCGAAATCCCCAGTGGCAGAAAGTTTTGTAGCTGTCTGTGACAGGCTTTTAAAATTTCATAATATGTCTGCAAAATTTGTGTTAATCAGTGGTGAAAATGGCTTACACTCAAAAAGCCTGAAAGGTGATTGGGGGGGGGGGGGGTAACATCAGTGGTGATATCGTGCAATAATACACGAATACAATTTTACTGCAGGACAATATAGTATAAACAATTGTGTGTACTCATTCAATTCATCTCATTCAATTAAATATTTTATAGCAATGTTTGACACAACACAATATAGACAATTATAAATAATAAAAGTTTTAGTTTTGATACAGAAGTTTTTTTTAAGTGAATTGTTATTCGAAAGTTGCAGACAAAAACTGTCCGCAAGCCGCTTTTCTGTGTCCGCAACTATGTCGTGGTGTTTCTGCCACTGGGTCGAAATCCATCGTTTCATGTCTTATTAACAAAATTTACCTTTATCATGGCTAATTGCTCAAATAGCGATTGTTTCTCTTTTTCACTAAATAAAAATAGGCAAATATTTTCGCTGCTATAATGGACGAAATTCGTGCTATTTCTGAAAAGTGATATCACAGATGTTAAATACATATATTAAGTCAAAAATCAGCAAGATTTCTGCTTTTTTTTGGCGTATGTTTTCTGATTACATAATTTTTGCATCTGATTACCGAAATATATGCAATTTTCTCATCTTTTGAAATACTGAATCAATTTAAGTTGGACATTGAACTTATCACACAAATATCTTGGATGAATTTTGTTCCAACATTTATCTAGTTTCCAAGTTGCAGCCACTTGAAATCAGGCTGCTACTTGAAAATATGCCACAACGATAACTTTTAGAATACTAAACTGGTTCAGATCAAAGTTGGGGAGTGAATTTAATACAGTTTAAATATCTTGGAAAAGATTGGTAGGCAACTTGCTCCACCATTTTGTTTCCAAGTGGCGGCCACTTAAAATTTTTTTATTACAATAACTTTTGTAATATGGAATCAGTTTGAATCGCATTTGCACAGTTGACATATCATTCAAATATCTTTGATAAGTTTACTGGGCATCTCAGTCACTCTGTCCTTTGTTTCTAAATGGTGGCCACTTGAAAATTATCACAATAACTTTTGAACCGATTTGCTTAAAACTCCATATGTAAATAGCCCTCAATAAAAAATCCACCAAGTTCATTAATAAGTTGTAGCTGCCATTTTGAAAAAAAATGGTGGCATCTTCATAAGAAAAGATAAATCAACCTAACCTTCCTATGAGTCAGAATGACTTGTTTTAATTTTTTGATCAATAACCTCTAAAAAGTAATGATATCAGTACAAAAACCCTTAACGGGTTAAACGTTTGTGACGCAGCTACTTTATCACTATATGAATTTGAAATATGGGTCTTAAAAATAATGATATCAAGTTTTAAGTGACGCTCTTCTATTAGTTAAAATATACATAGATTTGATTATTTGATCATTCGCTTTTTTCTTTTATTTATATTTACAATGCAAACATAATATTTTTAACTTCAAGATAAGACAAATATATAAAATATACTCACTGATGCTTTTTCATTTTCATTTCAATTTCAAAATAACAGTTTTAAAAGGAATGATATAAAAATTCCAGTCACGCCTCGGTGTCATTTTAAAAGATTTGTTTTTAGATTCCATTAAAATTACCTTTGTTTTGTCTAATAAAGTATATTTACACATTGAAACAGTGCTTTTAATTTTCAAATATACTGTCAAATAATCACACTTTCACAGAGTTTGCATTATAAATAAAAATTATTTATTTCAATAAATCGATTTGTCTTTTGCGTCACGCTATCCAAAACTGCAAGTAAAATTTGTGCAAATGTTTTCTTTGCATCACACTGTCTCTTTGCAGAAATTCTCACTTAGTTGGATACTATGATACAAAATAACATTTACATATATTTTACTCACAGTTTTGGATAGCGTGACACAAAAGACAAATCGATTTATTGAAATAAATAATTTTTATTTATAATGCAAACTCAGTGAAAGTGTGATTATTTGACAGTATATTTGAAAATTAAAAGCACTGTTTCAATGTGTAAATATACTTTATCAGACAAAACAAAGGTAATTTTAATGGAATCTAAAAACAAATCTTTTAAAATGACACCGAGGCGTGACTGGAATTTTTATATCATTCCTTTTAAAACTGTTATTTTGAAATTGAAATGAAAATGAAAAAGCATCAGTGAGTATATTTTATATATTTGTCTTATCTTGAAGTTAAAAATATTATGTTTGCATTGTAAATATAAATAAAAGAAAAAAGCGAATGATCAGTTAAGAAAATCTATGTATATTTTAACTAATAGAAGAGCGTCACTTAAAACTTGATATCATTATTTTTAAGACCCATATTTCAAATTCTTATAGTGATAAAGTAGCTGCGTCACAAACTTTTAACCCGTTAAGGGTTTTTGTACTGATATATATATATATATATATATATATCAGACTTATATATGTAAAATTTATATATAAATGGGCGACAGATCAATTATTTAAAGCCGAAATTACATAATTAGCAAGCATTCCCTTGTAAAACAAATTTTATTTTAATGGATACTTACTTAAAGAAATTAATTGGGAAATAAATACAGTTTGAGACTTTATAACAAATTGATCAATATCTTGGAGAGGAATTACAAAATTTTAAAGATGTGTAGAGCAATTATGTAGGATTTTCTATATTGTAGTCTAAAATATTTGCTTTTAAAGATATCATTATAAAAAAAAAAAATTAAAAGAAATTCTTACATTGAATAGAACTATTACTTATAATTCTGCGGATTTAGTTGGTAAAATAATTTCATCAAGTGAATAAAAACTATATTATTTAACAAAAATAATAAATTAAATTATTTTAAATTAAATTAAAAATAAATAAATGCTGATAGTGGTCAAGTGAATTGAAATGAAATTTAATTTCTGTCCTACACATAGTATAATTTTGTGAAAGTGGCCTATTTATTTATTGTGTATGCATGAAAGTGTACTCCTGACACTGCCTGCTTTAATCAAGGTAGTATACCGCAAAATTTTAACGACACAATCATTATTATTATTATTGGCTCTTTTAAAGAATAATTCTCTCGTCCTTATAAATCTATCTTTTAGAGATTTGAATTTAGAGCCAAAAGCCTCCTAAATTCATAAAAATACATCGAAGTTCTTCCAAAAGCTACACAAAAGTCAAAAACTTATTTTCAGATATCTAAAATAATTCCAAATGACTACAAAATTGGTATTCATTCAATTGCTAAGTTTTTCAGTACCAAGTATGACGGAATTTTAACTCATTTTCTGCAATTGCTCTACATAATTTACTACAATAGTTATTTTTCGATTTAAATATACAAATATCCTTTAAAAAAAAATGGGAGGGGGTTCTTATTTTTGTTTATAAATTGTAGCTCTTTGAAACGGTTACTATATAATTTTCTGAAAATTTCTGTTGAACATTATCTCTATATATTACCTTTAATATTTTTTTAACTGTGCCAAAGGAAAAACAAAATCACAAAATAAAAGGATAAATCGTTTTTATTTAGTCTATGCTGTCGGAAAGAAATAGTCCTCAAAAAAAGTTTGGAAACATTGTTTCTGAAAATTTTAAGATTGCTTTTAAATTTAATATCACATTAATATCAAAGAATGCTTATCCATTGAATATATGAAAATAAATTGAAAAATGCGTGAAATACCGTGCTTTCATTCTTATTCCAAAGAATCGAATAACGTAACATTTCCCTCTTTCTCATCTATAAAAATCTCGATCCAACCTCCTAAAATGCTATGACAATAAATGTTTCAACCCAGTTTTTAAAAATAGCAATCGAAAAGGTGTGTGTTTATCAGTATTAAATAAAAGCATCAAGAAAAATCATATTTACAAGTAAATTAAAATTAGCTTCCCTTTCATATAAATTGTGAGATTCTTAATTTTATTCAAAAATGAATATACAAATTCTCATATTCACATTTACCATAAAAAATCGGGATACAGACAAAATGAATGTATAAACAAATTGTAAACAGAGATTGCGACTGTATATAATAATTCACTATATTTATTTATTTATTTATTTATTTTAAATTTACATTTTTTAAATTTTTTCATAAAAGCATTAAACTATTTCCACTTTCTCATTTTTTTACTTATTTTAACATTTACTGATTAACCGGTAAATAATAATGCAAATTGAAAATCTATTACGTTTTGTTCATTTAGAACTTTTTGTTCATTTTCTCTTCAGAAGATACTGCCATTTAAAAATCACAGTTTAAATCTTATGATAAAATATTTTTTTCTGCCAAAATATATTCGAAATATTTTAAAAGCATATTTTTAAATTATTAAATAATAATAATAATAATAATCAGTTTCTCTTTAAAGAAAACCAAGACAAAAAATATACATACAGATAATATTTTATTTAATTTTTTCCTTTTTCAAAATATTTAAGTATTAACGTTTTTGTTTTTTTTTTCTCTCTCGAGGTAAAATGTAGTATATTACTTAATTTGCAGTAATATGGATTTACAATAAATTGTAAGTAATGAATTTAGTGTAAATTCCTTTCTAAAGAAACTAAGAAATATATTCTGAAAAAAAATATTTTTACTTTAATCGAAAAAAAAAAAAAAAAAAAAAAAAAAAACGTTCCCAAATCATCGCTAAATCGCCCAATATCGCAACCCAATTAACGCCAAATGCGCAAAAAGGTCTCTGTAGCCTTTGCAATGCTCTCAAGTTTTGCTTTGCCCGAATATATGCATTTTTTAATGAAAAAAAAATAATATATATATATATATATATATATATATAAATCAATAAATCAATAAAATAAAATAACAAATAAGGAGATCTATAGTTAACGAAAACACTGTGTTTGAAAACCGTAATATTGCAGTATATAATATGAAATTAGCGATACATTATCGAAAAAAGAATAGAAAAAATATAAATTCATGAAAGAAATGCTTAACAATTAAAATTCTAAAATTGAATTTTAAGAGCAAACTTTAAATTTAATAAACTTTTTTTTTTTTTTTTTTTTTTTTTTGAAGTTAATGGAAAATATTTCTACTTTACCATTTTTCCTGTAAAATTTCTGGTGTTCTCTCAAAAAATGTTTTTTTTTTTTTTTTTTTTTTTTTTTTTTTTGTGCTTGAAAAACATTTCTCTATATAATGTAACAAAAAAAAAAAATCCATGAAAAAACATTTTGTATTTATTTTTCAAACAAAAAATAAAGTTTAAATCCAGGGACAAAAAAGTTTCTTGAATATTTTTATTATAAAATGAAAATTCATTAAATTTTATACATCATAAAGCATAAAAAAGTTTCTATTTTATAAAATCCCATGTAAAATTTTCTTATATTTACATAAAATACTTTCTTTTCCTATTAAAAATAATTGAAGCATGTTGCTATATTTACAGAAAAATAATTTTGTAATGTTTTGTATAGGAAATTCTCAGAAAATATATTTATCTTAGTTACTTATAAACAGTAAAAATATCTTAATGAAAGATATTTAAAATATGAGACTTGGAATTTAATGGGTTAAAAAAATATGTATCACACACACACACACACACACACACACACATATGTATGTATGTATATATATATATATATATATATATATATATATATATATATATATATATATATATATATATATATGTATGTATATATATATATATATATATGTGTGTATGTATGTATGTATGTATGGCAACCTATCAACTACTTTTTGTCATTTTCCAATAATTGCCACATTATAATGTGGTATATATATATATATATTATAAAGAAGGGATGTATATGGAATTTTAAAAAACAAAATTAATAATATAAGAAATAGTAAAGCAACAAATTCGTCTATTGACATATTCATTGCGCAAGAAAATACTGTAAATGGAGTATATGCAAAAACATTTACAATATAAACATTTTGAAAATATCTTCAGTCATAAAATATAAAAATGGATCCAGGCAGAAAATATTAATTAACACAAATTACATTTATACTGTAATCAGAGGAGCTCTTAGATGCATGGTGAAAACTTTAAGATGTCTTCAGAGCATCTAGCAAAATGATTAGATACAGATATAGATATATAATAATGTGATATAACTGAAATGTAAAGCAATTAAAAACAAAAACTAATAAATAAATGAATAAATAAAAAATGCCCAACGCACTCATATATTTTTTAAACCATTATGAGTAAAAAAAAAAAAAACTCAATTAATTGTAATCGCTATAACGCAGTTAAAATGCTGCTACTAAAATATATTTTAGATGCTTTCCAGCTACAACTTGCCATCATAAAAAGGTAAATCTTTGGAAGTTAAAAAGACAAAAAATATGCAATATTTTCCATAGAATATGAAATATATAATAGGAAGAAGAAGAAAAAACAGGAAAAATACACATTATTTAGTACAGATATACAAACTAATAATATATATATGAATTCAATTGAATGATTTATTTTAATTAATAAATTCAATTAAAATGACCTGAAAAATCATATGAAAAATAGATTTATTTAAAAAATATGTTAGTTACAAAATATGTTAGTTAATAGTTACAAAATGCAAACAAAAGTTCCACGCTAAACTCTCAGCAGATACAAATTAACAGTTACGGATACCAGTTACAAAATAAAAAATGTGTAAAGAGTAAATTTTACTTTTTTTTTTTTTCACGTGTTTTTTTTTAGGACTGAGGACCTAGTATCAATCTGGGATTTTTGCGTTGTCGATTTCGATAGTTTGACATTTGTCGAAATCTAAAATTTATCGAAAATATAATTGAATAATTTGAAAGCGATGTTATAATTTGAAAAAAAAAAAAAAAAAAAAAAAAAAAAAAAAACTAATAGTCCTCCGTCCTAAACTAAATTTTGCTTTTGCCAGAATTTCATCAAAATCTTTCTTTTTTTTTTTATTATTATTATTATTGGAAGAAAAAGAAAAGAAATTAATAATTATCAGTATCGTTACAAGCGATATCGAAAAAGTTTTTTTTTTTTTTTTTTTTTTTTTTTGAATTAGGAAATAAAAAAGTGCGCGTGAAATAATATGAAATAAAAATAAGTAAAAAAATGAATTTAATGATTTAATGTTTTTGTTTTTCGGGGGCTGCTCATGCATATAAAAATGCGTATTAAAAGCTGAAGAAGGAAGCGAAATAAGTATTGAGTTATATTACGATAAATACGATATATAATATGATACGATATATTAGACCTATCGTCCAGGGTTAGTAGGCATTTTCGTTGAAAGAAATAGTTTGTTCGTTGGGTGCAACTTGCACATTAGTCCCGTGAGGTACAACTTTCACATTAGTCCCTTGAGGTACAACTTTCACTTTAGCCCCGTCAGGTACAACTTGCACATTAGTCCATTTTTTTTTTTTTTTTTTTTTTTTTTTTTTTTTTTTTTTAAACATATATAATCAATGAACTTTTAAGCATCATTGTTATGATTAAATATGTATTTATCTTACAATAAAAATTTTCTTATGATAAAATAAATATTTCTATTGTTTTACCTCTAAAAAGTTTATTTAATATTAATAAAACGGGGTTCTCTGATCAGTATTGTAGAAATATAATTACATTTCTTTAGTAATCATACTAGTGGTCCATGGTATATTAAATTTTCAATTTAGTGGTCCATGAAGTCAAAAACTTGGCTACCGCTGGTCTAGATTATTCTTTTCTATGTGAAAATATAATGACAAACAAACTCACATTCATACTGGTACTTTTATTATTTACAGAAATTACGAGGTGTGGCTATTAAATAACGAGACTACTGCTGTAAAACATTTTCTTTTACATTTATACATATTTAGTTATTATCACCTTCAATATACACCCTTCCTCTATCCCTACAACGCTCCATGCGATTTTTCCATTGTTCGAAACAGTGCTGGAAGGCTTGTCCTGTGAGCACCTGCATGAGGCGTGCCGCTTTCTCTTTCACAACTTTAACTGACTCAAATCTTGTTCCTTTTAATGCAGATTTAACTTTGGGGAACGGATAAAAGTCACATGGGGCCAGATCAGGCGAATAAGGCGGATGGTCTAAAACTGGGATGTTGTATTTGGCTAGAAACGTCTTGACAGACAATGACGTGTGAGCCGGTGCGTTGTCTTGATGGAGAACCCATGACTTGTATTTCTACAATTCGGGTCATTTTTTCCTTACCCCTTCACGGAGTTGAGCAAGCACCTCAAGATAGTAATATTGATCAATAGTTTGGCATTCAGGAACCCAGTGAAGGTACACAATACCATGAATGTCGAAAAAAAAAGATCATCATCGCTTTGAATTTCGGTCATCATCTCCAAAGTCTTCTCAGCCATCTTGGAAACGGTTGAAGCACTTATAAACTCGCATACGTGAAAGACATTCATTGCCATAAACTTGATTTAATAAAGGATAAGTTTCACTAGCGGTTTTTCATGTGAAATTTCACGATAATTCATTGCTCTACTTTTATACTTATCACGTTTTCGGCAAAACGAAACAAACACCTCTTACACAAACGAAGGTTATGGCCAGACTAATTTCTCTACAAACACGGGAGGCGCAGCAATCGAAAGAGAAGGCTTTACGCTGCACAGCTGTCGGTCGTTCGGATTTGGCGCATATGTAGTTCATCTACAGCAGCAATAGTCTCGTTATTTAATAGCCACACCTCGTATGTCCAAGATTTTAATACTCAAAGTTTTCTTTTAATATAATAAACTAGGTACTCGGCCTTTGTCTGCCTAGCGGTCGATATTTCCGAATGAATGTATTTTTAAATTTATTATATCTTTTCTGCTTGACTCTGAAACGAATGTAAACCATTTAACGTTGGTTTTAAATTAATAGCATCATCTTTTACATCTTAACACCTGTAAAAAAAGAAGAAAAAAAAAAAAAAAAAAAAAAAAAAAACACACAGAGAGAGAGAGAGAGAGGGAGTTTTAAAGCTCAAAAAAGTTAAAGAAATTATTTTTATCATCATTGTTGAATTATTTACTGTTTATTATAATTATTTTTTTAGGTTTCCTCTAATTTAGCCAATTTGACATAATTCGGTAGTTTATAGCAGGGGACCGAGAAAGAAAATCGCCAAACTGCCAGCTGGCGGTTTTTATATATTATTACATCTTTTCTTTTAAATGATCTTTTAGACATATTTAATTTGTTTCAAATTATGCATGCAATTTATTTTTTCTCAATACATTGTTGTAATTGTAACGCCCTTTTTTTTCTGCTAAATCATCTTTTCACCCATTGTTTTATTTACGGGTACATACTAATGAAACACTTCCTGTTGCAAAGCCATTTGCAGGCGTTCCAAATGTATGACTGCAGTCTTCAGCAAAAGCATCGGAGTACTAGCAAAAATTCCTATGTGAAAAAGGCACACTTAACACTGTTTTGTTAAATAAATCCTTGTCGAATCATGTTCTTAGACTGACTAAGAACATGATTCGACAAGGATTTATTTAACAAGTCTGTATCAAGTGTACTTTTTTATCGTTACAATTTTTGTGACTTAATTTGTATCCTTGACATTCAATTTTTAACTGGCAGGCTGTTTAGAGATGAGTTACGTTTCTGCAATTTTTATATAGGTTACTTTATAATTGTATTTTGTAAGATTTCATGGACCATTTTTAACACGTTGTCGGCCTCACTTCAAATATTACACTATCGGGTTCGTTGCATCTGACAAATATATATCGTAATTTGCGTTTATTTATTGAGATTTAAACAAATTGTACTTTTGTTTTCAGTACCAGTATATACCGCCTCTGCACTTGGGCCTAACCTCTTCTTTACTTACAGTGAAAATACTAAATTACAATGCAGAAAATTACAAGTATAAATTAAAATATTAAGTAATATGTGGTACTGAGTTAAAAACGATATCGTTCTCTCTGAAATTTTCTTATGATTGACTAGATATGCACTTTTTCGTTCAGTTTGCAATAATATACTTTATTTCAGCTGTAAAAATGCAGTATCATGAAACATAAATAGATTTAACTTGCTTATCAGATTCCGTTACTCAATTTATTTTGTTATTATATCACAAAATCTATTTCTCACAACTGATTTTGCCCATTTTTTTGCATTATTTCTTCCTACAACGTAATATTCTAAATTATAATTCCTCCAACCTTACTGGCATCAGTGCAGTTATCATATTTGTACTTCGTCGAATCTTTTTCATATTTCTAACTTTCATTGAAATTTCCTGTATCTAAATGCTCGTTTTTTTTTTTTTTTTTTTTTTTTTTTTTGTGAAATCTCTCGAAACCTATCTGATCAAATAAATGAATTAAAAAAAAAAAAAAAAATGCAAAAGTGGAAATATTCCCAGAAAAACTAGGAAGGAACGCTCTGTCATGTGCAACGTATCACACAGACACAAACCAGCAAATGTACCAGTAAAAAATAAAACTATATTTATTCTGAAGCATACTATTACAACATTGCAGGGGGCCATGTGAGTAGAAGGGCAGGTATAAGGACATATCAAGGTAGTGAGATTCGCCATTCTGTTCAAAAGAACGGAATTTCAGAACTATGTTATGTATCTGTGAGATACAAAGAGCCCGACGAAGTGTTTTATTGAAATTTGTGTTTATCTATTTATTAGTTTATATACTTGTTACAAATATTAAGCATTTTAAAATGTTTTGCATCTTACTCTTGCTGAATATTTTATATTCTATTTAAAGTTTTTCATATATATATATATGTGTATATATCATACTTCAAACTTCTGAATAGTTGTTCTCACTTATGTTGAGATATAATAAACAGCATTTTAGAATACAGCAATTACAGTTGAAATTTTTTACAGCTACTACTCTGCATATAATTGCTCTCCTGATAATGGCCTCAATGCTTGTTAGTGTTTGGCAGTATTTATCTATTTTTTGCTTGATTATTATTATTATTATTTTTAATATATATACATACTGATACAGACATGCTTATGTGCGAAAAAAAAAGTTTAATATATAACACAAAAAATCTAACGAAGTCATTTAGAATAAGTGACACGCTAAAATACCTTAATGCAAAATTATGTATATTCAGTTTAAAAGTACATATCAAAGTTTACATTTCTATTACTCTATGATATTTTCTAAAGCATTTTTATGCAAATTCATTAAAAAAAAAAAGTATTAATAATGCTTTATACTCAATAAATCGCCTAATTAGAACTAATTTTTCTTTAACGCCAAAAAATAATTTCCATTCATTATATGTTTTCTCTTATTTATTATATATAATATAAAAATATCTTTTTAGAATACTTTAAGGTTCGGTGTCATAAAAAGCTTACAATAAAATTCTTTATTTAATGCTTTCTCGACATTTGATGGAGATCTCGAAATCAAAGTAATTTTATGTATTGAAATATCTAGCTTATTTGGTATATTTCCAAACACATTTCTTTACATTATAGACATTTATTTCGAACCATTTGTTTGAAGACATTGTGTAATAAATGCATAAATAATTCGATTTATCACATTACTTAGAATGATATACTTTAAAGAAAAGAATAATATTTCATAGATTTTACAAACGAAACAAACAAAGAAAAAGAAAAACAATATATATATATAAATATATTTGTATCATATGGATTCTACAAAAGAAACTCAAAACTGTATTTGTAATACATGGGTTTTACATTTGAAACAAGAAATGTACTTGAAATATTTTTGTTTGGTAATGTACCGAATAAAAATGTCTCTATTATTTAACTCTTTCGCGATGCTATAATACCTGTATTATCGACAAATCTATATATAAATTCAAGAATTATATACGCTCTGCTCTCAAATTGATCGACCGCAGTCTCATTTCAGTTGTTTTACCTTTTTTATTCCTCGCTTTCTCCGGAATGTTCGTAATGAAGAGGTTTCCAAATCTTCTATTGCTTCCCACTACTGGGCTCATGGTCGTTGGCTTAGTTTTTCTAAAAAATCTCATGTCCTCCTGTCCTCTCTTTCCATTTGGATATCCATGCAGTTTTTTACATATTTAAAGATACGTACAACCACCTTATTGATACTTCTTCCACTCCGTTCTTGTCTGATGCTTGGGAATTACGCACATAACTTCTATTTTTGTTTAAGTTTGATATTTTTAAATTTTTCTAGATTTTGATAGTTGTATATATTATTTTTTTTTTACTTATTTTCTTCTTTAATTTGAGAATTCTGCTGAGACCAGTATTTATATTTACATTCGTCTTTATACATTTATGCGTTGTTGCTTTGATTGCAGCAATCGTACCTAGTTTGTTCGCCTGACGAATGGGCGTGTTTTTTTTATATATGCGAAACAATTGCTGTGTGTGTATTGCACTTTTTGGAGTTTATTCAAAGTTTTATATTGGTTATATTCATTCCGTGAAAACAATTTTTTTTTTTTTTTTTTTACACAAAATAATAAATAAATAAACAAAAATAAAATAAAATAAAATAAAATAAAATAAAATAAAAATATGAGATATATTACATACCTATGTATATGATATATATAGATATGTAAGAAAACATGTATTACAAATATACGTATAATTAAATCTTCCATTTCTTCATATATATATATATATATATATATATATATATATATATATAGAGAGAGAGAGAGAGAGAGAGAGAGAGAGAGTGATTGACAGAAAGTTAAATTTATTTATTTTACATTTCAAAATCTCTTTGCAAATGAGGTTACTTTTAACCAAACAAACTTTGTTCTATATATACACACATAAGAAAACCGTTAAAATATATGGATAAATTGACAGAAACAGTATTGAAAATAATAATTATTTGAAACCTGAGAAGTGCGAAATATGCTACAATTGTATATAATATATAACTTTAAAAATGTTTATCGTATTTCCTCATGTATGTACACGATTATTACATTTCTGTTAGAATAATGCAATGATACAATATATATATATATATATATATATATATATATTGTCACTGTATATATGTATACATATATATATAAAATATATATAAAACATATATATAATAAGTTTTTGTCTTCTTTTACTTTCTCCCGTGCTTCCTGGCCATTTTGTACAGACATTAAATGTATTTTTTTTTCTTTTTCTTTTATTATCTATTCATTTTATTATTTATTCATTTTATTTTTTCATTTTATTTTATTTTATTTATTTAATATTTCCATTATTTTCATAATATTACTGTAGATGGCAGCACTGTTCATGTTACAATAATTATGAATAATAATCTGAATCCTTATTTAAGTTTGGATTCTACCCGAATAGCTCTGTTAATTCTTTATTTTACACCATGTTCACTGCTATTTTGAACTGACTAACTGTGCTTTTAACTGATATCTGCTTGTTAAATTTTTACATGTGTCTCGTTTATTATAAATTTGAGTTGCATCTTTTCAATAATATTTTTTTAAGTAATTTTCAATTATTATTTGTGATGGTGAGTTTAGTTTGATCTACGATTTTAATGGCTTTAGATTATCATTTTTAGTGAAATGTTTTATTTTGATCTTCGTTTTTTCTTGTTTTACTATGGGTGTTTCGGGCCCGTGAATAAAGAAATTCTTAGCTTTTGCTTTCTTTGTGACAGGAAAACATCCATTTTTTAGCATATTTGCATTCTACCAGGCACTTTAAAACGTTAGAATACATATAATGCTTTTTTCTCATTCCAATTTCTAATAATTCATTTCGATTTTAATTTATTTCTTTTTGGGTTTGATTTGGGTAGTCTTCACTTATGATCAGAATAATTGTTTTAATACTGCAATTAAATCATCTTTAAATTTCAAATTTTTGCGCCAAAAAAATTGTATTACTATATATATATATATATATATATATATATATATATACAATTATGTTATTCATCTTTAAAATTTAGAATTACTACGTCAGAATTAAAAAAAAAAAAAAAAAAAAAACTGTATATATATTTAAAATATGTTTTAAAATGCTACAATCAAAAGACAGTCGTTTGATTTGCAGTAATTTTTATTTTTATTTATTTATTTATTTATTTATTTACTTTTTAACTGCTTGTCGCAAAGTTTAGACACGATTATGAGTTTCTGTGAATATTTGCTGGCATATACAAATTTAAAATCGATGATGTCACAGATTTTGAGTACTTAATTTCTGCAAGCAATAACGCTTCGTAGTCGACATGTCGCGAGCTAAAAAAATTCAATGGAATGAGGTTTCAATGATTTGACAGATGAAAGCTGAAGGGAGGCACGTTTCAGAATTTTTCGCTATTATTAATAGATCTGAGAAATCTATTCATCGAGTTTTATCCCGTGGTTGTGAATATAAAACAAAATGTAGATCTGAGAGGCCACGTGTAAGAAATATACAAGAGGATCGCTTGATACAGAGACTAGCGACGGCCATCGGGACTCTCTGTATCAAAGGATACGATTCGTAGACGAATTGTGAAAAAAGGAACAAGAGTTTATAGCAAAATGTAAAAGAAAGCAGCTCTGAAGCTACATCATAAGTTAAAAATAATGTCATGGACTCGAAAGTATACGTCATATTTACAGAAATGGCAATCAGTCATATTTATCGATAAAAAAATGTAGAAAAAGTAGAATCTAGATGGTCCAGATGTCTGTTCATTGTAATGGCATGATTCCGGAAGGAACCTCTAGGTTTGTTCAGTCGCAGATAAGGACGGGGTTCGGTGATGATTTGGACAGTCATTTACTGTAATGGACAAGTATCTCTGACCTTTACCAGTGGTCGTCAAATATCACAGCATTATAGAAAGACATAAAAAAAAAAAAAAAAAAAAAGAAAAAGAAAAAAAAACTTAATGCCATTTGCTGAGCTTCTACGATTCTGGCCCTCAGTGGCAATTTCAACAATACAATGTTATAATTCACACTGCAAATAATACAAAATCTTGGTTGAATTCTCATAGTATAAGAGTTCCCGAATGGCCAGCATGTACCACGAATCTAAACCCTACAGAGAATCGTTGGGGCATCATGTCTCGCAAAGTCTATAGCAATGGCGGACAATTCTTTTCTGTACAGGAACTCAAGACATCTATTGAGGATATATATATATATATATCCTCATATATATATATATATATATATATATATATATATACATATATATATATATATATATATACTCTTTTCTTTTTTTCGTTTTTTAACCCATATTTTTTATAGAAAGTATTGTTTAAAGGATCAAACTATCAAGTACTTAGCAAAATTAAAATGTTTGACGTTAAAAAAATAAATGGGTCATTCTCTGAAAAGTGGGCATTTTTTTTTTTTTTTTTTTTTTTTAAGTAAAAAAGATAAAACCTTAGTCCAAATAAAATTGCTCCATTTTTTTTTTTTTTTTTTTTTTTTTTTTTTGTACATGTACACATATGTTACAATTAATAAAAAAAATAATACAAACCAAACTGTATCTGATAATTTTTGATATAGCAATTACTTTTATTAATTAGAAAAATGAGGGAATGACTGTGAGGGAATGACAAATTTCTTCTAAAAACTACTTTATAAAAATATTATTAAGTTTAGTTATATTTTCAAACACTAAATATTTATTAAAACATATTTTTATTAATATAATAACATAAAAAAGCAAATTTGATTTATTTTAGTTAACTTTATAATGAGTGAGGAAATGACGTATAATAAAAATACTGTATTTCAATCTAACGTTTGAGAGCCTTATGTAACTCATTGTAAAAAGTTTCGAACAGAACACAACATGGCTTTTTACTTTGCTGCTATACAAATTAAGTTTGACTTATATAAAGCACGGGCTACCATTAATGGAGTAAGTAGGGGTGTGATTATAGTTTGATGAGGGAATGATATCTAATACCAGGGACAACAATAAAGTGTCTTCTAATTTCTTTCATTGCATAATATATAAATGTAGTATAATGGATAAATATTTATTAAAGTATGTTTAATAAATTTTTAATTCAAATAATCCAAATATACATGCTTTAATACTATAGAAACGATTTTATTTACTTACATGTGGGAATGGGGACACAGTGAGGGAATGATATTTTGCATTTTAAAAATTATTTAAAAATTATATTTGAATTCCAATAACCAAAGAATAACAGTTTATATGTAAAACCAACTAATATTGATAGTTTAAACAGCGTTTTGTTTTTGTGATTTTAAAAATATACCCTCAAGACTACTGGGACATGAAATGACCACTTTTCAGAGAATGACCCAAATATAGTTTAATGCGTATGTAAAGATAAAATTCGAGCACATCTACAATTTAAATTACTTTTAATAACCGAAATATGTATTTGAAGATAGCTTTCTGAAAGTAACTTTATTTCTACTGAATTATATAGAAAGAGTCGTAAAACTTCCGATTAGTTTCTATTCCGAGTATTTGTTTCCTCTTTAAAGAACTTATATAACCGGCTGAACGGAAATGAACAGAAGGAAGTTAATTTATATGGAGAAATTGTTTGTTTTAGAAATATTTCCTAAAAGTTGTTTAATATTTTTTAAATCGTAAAATTTAGATAAACATTTGGTTTTATTATGCAATAACTAATGATTATAAAACAACGTGGTCATATAATTAGTGCATTTAATTGGAAAAGGGAATTTGAAAATATAGAAATGTTTTATTCGGGGAATTATTAATGCAAGACAGAATAATTTTCTCTTATTCACTTTTTCTGTTAATTTTCCAAATTTCAAATTAAATTTAAGGAAATGTAAAATTTTAAGATTATCTATACTAATACATTGGTGGTAAAAATTAAAGAACAAGAAATACATCACCAAATCTTGATTACAGTTGACGCGAAAATTATGGAGATTTTATGGCCGTAAACGAAAGATATATGAAGCATTTGTATTGGTATTTAATTAAATACATAGGAAATTCGTATTCATAAAATATATTTCGTATTTACACTGCCATGTGATATTTGGAAGTTTACAAGAACAACTGTATTTGTGTGCTATAAAAAGAAAAATGTGCATGTTTTTTTGTTCTGCACACGGCACTCCTAGATGTTATAAATGCTTAGTAAACGATTGGTAACGTCGTAACATATTTTTGAGGACATACCACTAAGTAGTATCAAACTTTCTGGTATTGAGAAAGGAAAAGTGGTTGCTTTTAGAATTTCAGGACTTAATGCACGTCAAATTTTGAGAAAGCGTAATAGATTGAGAACCTCCATTTATACATACATATATATATATATATATATATATATATATATATATATATATATATATATTTAAATCCCAGTAAATAAGAACGGCAGGGACATACACGTATGCTAACTTCGGCTTCTGTGCTGTAAAAAAAGAATGATAAAGGATTCCAAAAATCAATTATCGACCGAAATTAAAAAAGAAATTAAGCTTAAGAAGCAGTTCTCGAATTGTTCGACGTATTTTACTAAGAGTAGAAAAATCTACGTCACGCCCACCTCTTACTAAAGACAGACACACACACACAGATCAACCTCTAAAAGCATAATTTTCGGATTCAGGGAACGGCAAAACGTGTAAATATAACAAAAACTTACTTTCGAAAATTTGACCCCAAAACAATACTTTTCTTATGGGTAAGATAAATTAAAAAAGTTAAACAATTTACAAATAAAATAAAGTGTATATTTGCGGTATATTAAAAAATCAAAAAGCGAAATGCCTGATATACTTTTTTCTGATAAAGATACAGAAATTGCTTAAAAATTAAGAAAGATAAAAGTATTTGCATCTTAATTTGTAAATGAAACATCAGTATTTTTTTTTTCAACTATATGATCAAAGTTATCAAAGATAAATAAAAGAAAATGATTAAATGTATTATAAAATATTTTTAAAAGCAGCAACTTTATAAAAAATGATTTTATAATTTCAAAATGGTAAACAATTCTGCTATACCTCCATTTTAAATCTATAATATAATATTTTAAATTTTGTCGTATAAATATATTAAGACAACAAGCTACTGAATTTATCATTTACTTTTGTATATCTATATATAAATAAGGTTAATGTTTCGAAATATTTTATGTATTTGAGTCTTTTCCAAGTACATTTATTCTAAATTCTGAGAGTTAAAGAAATTGTTTTAGTTATTTTTTAAAATAAAATGCGACACGAATGTTTAAATATTTCTATAAATCAGATAAATTGAATAATATTTCTCAACAAAATGGGAAACATTGCTTATCTCTGAACAGTAAAAGAAAAATGGCAAGTGTTTTCCATATTCCATGCATATCGTAAACAGCAAAGAAGTAAATTTTTCATTAACTGTACATAACGCCTTTTTGTTTATTTGTTTATTTATTGTGGAACTTGAAGTATATATGTACTCACGCAAATACACACACACACACACACACACACACACACACATATATATATAAATATATGTCTGTGTGTGTGTGTGTGTGTGTGTGTGTGTTTATCCCAATTTAAAGAGAACCAACAAAATCTTATATTTACACAAAAATAATAACTAAAAAGATATTTTATATCACCAAAAACAGCCTAAAAGTATACGTTACTTACAGTCACTCTAGAAAACATGTTAATATATATTTTGCCGTACATTAGGAAAGATAAAATTTCTGGTTGCATATTAAAGATATATAAAATTAAAAGATCCTTTATCAAAACAGATTTCAAGAAAAAAAAAATTTAAATCATAAAAACTCATAATAAAGTAATTAACACATTTATCAAAATAGTTTGAAAAAACATAAATTTATTTAATTTTACTTGAGAAAATTTAATAAAAATACACATGTTAAATAGTGTATCTTTTCCCACACTGTAAAAATATTTACACATAAAGTAAATTTTCTTAACTTTAATAATGTAATTATTAAATAAATAAATAATTATGAATCCTTTTAATTTTTGATATATTAGGAAAAAATAATTTTTATTTAAATTTAGAATAGGGCACATTTTGTTTCTTTTATTAATGCATTATTCTTTTCTTTTCAAGTGTCACCGCATATCCTAGTAAAAGCTAATAAATTTCGGAGTTGACAGCATAGTTTTTAAATATTCATTAGTTTCTTGAAAGAGTACTTTTTTTGCGTTGAAATGTCTCTAATTAATGCATAATAAAAGCGTTGTAACTAAGCAAAAATAATGAATTATGCAAGAGGTTTTTATATTCATTTTTCCATAGTTCAAAAATAAATAAAAATGTGTTTGTTATTTATTATTATTTTTTTAAGAATGTGTTAACATATTAGACTGCACACTAATTTTGATAATTGTCTTTCTGACAATATTTTTAGACATATTTGAAAAAAAAAATGTAATATGAATACATTAATTATGTGAAAAATTGGTTACACCTTTTCTTAAAACATACACGCATATACGTTAATATGAAATATATGACTTAAAATCAGGATTTTATAATAATTGAATTAAATGACTTTTCGTATAAATTTGGAGGTATGAATACTAATGCTTTTTTTTCAGTATATCTAATTGTTGTTTCGGTTAGCCGCCAGAGGGCCTAGTATTTCAAAAGAGAGTTTTGCCGCAAAATATCGCCTATACCCACTATTTAAAGTGAAAAGTTGAGGATTAAATATTATATACAGCATAAATTCATAAATATTATAAATCCCATAAGAAAACAACTTTTTTTTATGTACATTTTTTTCACAATTAATAAGAAAGCAATATTTTTGTTCTTTCGATTTCGATTTCGATTTCGATTTCGATTTACTTTTCAACTTATCAAAATTAGTTTAATTAATTTAATATAGTAAAGTGCAACAATGTTTATTTAGTCATTTAAATCAATAATTTCCTTAGATTTTTTGGGTTTGGGTTTTCTGGTTTTATTGCATTTTCGTTTTTTGCACATTAAATATAACATAACACTCAAATGTTAGTAATACTACTACTATTTTCTTGTATTCTCATCATTTTATTTGTCGAATGTTTCTCATTAAACAGAGCATATGATATATTGTTATGTTGTAAAATAAGCAAATTAAAATTACTAACTTTTTATTAACAATATTATTTTATTTTAACTTATGTTATTTATATTGTTTTCTTTTAACGTGAAAGATTAAAAATTTATTTATTCATTTATTTATTTTTAATTGTTAAAATAGGTTGAATATTAGTGTCTTTAACAAATCTTTTGTTGTCAAATTGCTTTTCAGTAGCTAATATAAACAATTCAAATTAGCCATTAGCTTTATTTACATTATCACATAACATTATCACGGAATAGAGCTTTAGTCTTTCTAATGTATATTTACATTAAAATTATATATATATAAATACAGGTTGTTCACTAAACTTCATTTCCATTTTATTTAGTTCTGAACTGCTACATCTATTGATAAAAAAGTATACCAGTGTTATCGCTTGTTTAGAAACTATGATAAATAGTCCAAAAGACTTGTCTCTGTGGCCATATCACGCAAGAGATTTTTGGGCAACATTTTCTAAACACAACACAGTAAATGACGGGAAATATTCAAAACCAACGATTTATGAGATTTTCCGAACGTCTCTCGGAAATTTTGATCATGTTGCGTTCAGTAAAATGTTGAGGGAAATCGTTCGTGTGATAGGGCCAAGATACATGAGTTGCGATAACTTGAGAAATGAGTTGAGAGACTAAAATCAAGATACCTTATTCAAGAATGGTCTTCTTCTAAGGTCACGGCGATTGTTGGCTATGGTTTGAGAAGGTTTGTCGCAAGAAAGCTTTGAAAATTTCCTCCTTGATAGAAGTAGGAGTTTCAATATATATATATATATATATATACTTAATCAAAGAAGTCAGTTCAGATTACGCGCAATATATATATATATATATATATATATATATATATATATATAAATTTTCCACCACACTATGTACTGAAAGTTTTATCTAAGTAGTTCAGTAAATTTTGCATCTAAATTGTAAAGTAAAAATAAAGTAAAATAACTTGTTAAAATTTTCGGATGTCCAGGTTGAAAAATTCTATTTCGTAAAAATATTCGAATTTGATCAAATAATAAATAAATTTATTTTCAATTACTTTTTTGCCTCTTCTGTTTTATGCGAAATTTTACTAAAGTCACGCCATATTAGATTTAAGGGGGATCGTCAGTTACGGCTTTTCTATATTACTAATGCTAAAATTCTAAAATCAATCCCGTGCATTGTTAATGCAATTAATTTGTTTAAAATTTTTTTTTTGGCGTTAGATATAACTTTTATCTCTCAGACGATATAATTTTTAAAACGAGATGTGTTCTCAATCTTTTTTAAATTTTAATTTTTCAAAAAATTGCATTTTTTCGAAAAATTTCATGTTGTTTCTTTTAGCTATTAATAGATGGCGTTGCTATTACGAATCGTTTCTCCTATTTATTGAAAAGCTTTTATTTTTGTCATTTTTTAAATTTTTCTCATAATTTTATGTCATTTTCTTATAAATAGCTGTATAAGGGATATGTGTAGAGCAATATGATACCGAAATATCCTTCAGAAAATGCTTTTATTATTTTCTGAACTGAGTTTATTCGTGGCATACTGCAGCAGAATGACAGATATTTTTAATGTTACAGTAACCCTAAGCTGTCTGCTTCAGTTCCGGTAGAAAGAGCGCTTATGTTTTGAGTTGAGTTTTAGTTTCAGTAGAAAATATCAACTGAGCTTATTACGTTGTTTTTCTCGACTATTGCAGCGACTTTAATTAAGATTAAGAAGATTAAGCTTTCTTATTTATCTATTTATTTACTTAACATTTAAAAAAGAAATGTTTTTTTTTCGTCCATTTTATTTTTGTAATTAGACAGAATGTCGATGTTTATAACTTGTTCATTGTTGTCATTTGAAATAGACATTTCGGAATAACTTTTACGATAAAATTGTTGCTTACAAATCATTACAAGCGCAAATCATTGACGTTTCAGTAAAAAACTGGAAAATATGAACTGTTTTTTTTTTTTTTTGTGTGTGTGTGTGTTTGTTTCTTTTAATCATTATTCAGAAAAATAAACATAGGCAGTATTTTTAAAAGGGATCGGGCTCATTTTCATGTGACAATATCGCATAGGCAAACTTTCGCATATCTCTTTTCTCGGATAGTGGGCGACGGACAAAGAGGCTTTCCATTCGTCTATTCTCACTCTGCTTGGAGAAATAACAGAGTAAGAAACGAAACTGCCGAAGATATCAAAACTTTTATGTATACACCAAGCATTTTTTCCTTTCCAAGCTGGCGCGATCTCGGGCAGCGCACACACAGACTCGGGTCTCCGAGAATCTAAAAAGGAGAGGTTAAATATGAGGTTATAAGATGGCGAGATTTTGCCATATTTAAATCTATAAAAAAAATGTTTTCTGTTACCGTATCGTGTAAGAATTGTATCTATAACTAGACCAAATTTTTACTCGCCACAGTAAAAATTCCACTCGCCAATGGCGAGCTGGCGAGCGGAAATTGCGCGCCTTGTATATATATTAATAGAATCGTACATCATAATCCAAAATAACAAATATGACAAATTTCCTTGGAAAAGAATAAATAAATACACAAAAAAAGAAAAAAAAAACTATAAATTTTTTTTCTAAGAAATTTGAAATTGATAAAAAACAGAATTTCCAAATCTTTTATTTTCTATTGTTTGATACAACAAATGCATAGTAATCTGTTTTTTATTGGTGTATATGCAATAGGAATGGTAATATTTTTTTTTTTTTTTTTTATTTATTTATTTTTTTTCTAAAAGTAAAAAAAAAAAAAAAAAAAAAAAAATGTTAGGAAGTCGAAAATTTGAAATCATTGAATTGACGAGATTTTCGGACTATTGTTCATATGTATGGTAACAAAGTTGTAAGATGTAAAAAGACATAGATGATAAAAAGCCGCCGCAATGCTGAAAAACCAAAATGAATTTATGCATTTATGTGTATGTGTGTGTGTGTATATATATATATATATATATAAATTTATTGAAAAGAATTTATATATATATGAGTTTAAAAATTAGAAAAAACCAAAACCATCCTCCATGACAAACTGTGTAATTGCAGGAAATATAAAATACAAAACCGACCATTATAAAATTAACAAATTAGGATTAAGTAAATGTGTGCGTGTATATATATATATATATATATATATATATACGATAAATATCAAAACTAATTATCGTACACGGTACATATTTCTAAAATAAAGATTTCGAAAATAAAATATTCATTATTCTAATAAAATTTGAAGTCAACCTGAAACCCAAGTCAAACTCAACACAGAAATTTTCATCAGCCCGAACCCGGAAAAGAAATTTTTGTTGGTAAAATAAACAAACACTAGACACAAACTGCCGTTCTCTCCGCCCCCCAAAATAAATAAATAAATAATAGTGATTAATAAATAAATCAAATTATACTTTATTATTTATAATTTATACTTTTTTATTTTAGAGTAATATTTTATGAAATATTTTTCAAACCCATCCAGTAATATTCTAATTATAAAATAAAGTAAACTAGCGGTGTCACACAATTATTTAAAAGATATTTTTGAGCGGGATACGAATACATAATTTACAACAATCATTTTAATTCTCCTGTATACCGTTATGGTAAGCGTTTTAGATCCAATGCGAGATCACTTCCCTTTTTTTTTTATGTTCTGTGCATCTCAAATTAGCTTTCAAACATGAAAAATAAATGAAATAAAATCTTGGAATATCGCTCAAATGATTTTCTGAAGATAGAATACGTCGCCTTTTCACATCGAACTTTTTACCCTCTTCCAGTTCTCGGAAAAATAGACAAAAGAAGAAAAACAAAAACGTACTTCCTACATTATATTCTCCCTCCCCTCCCCACATTCATAAAGTTTAGCAAGAACTGAAAGAGGGATATCAGGCTTTCTCACTTTTATCAGCTTTTCGAATAAGTGGCATTGAAACAACTTTTGAATTCCCAAACTAGAGTCCTGCATCGGGTCGGGTAACCCGATTTTACCCGAACCCGACCCGCGTTGACAGAATTTTTTCTCTTGCGGGTCGGGTTGACTGATCTTTTTTTTCTCGCGGGTCGGGTTCGGGTCGGGTTTGGTTTTCGATAAGTCGGGTCGACTTGAGAACACCTTTCAAAATATTTTTTACAATTATAAACATAAATTTATAGGCATGTTTACAACTATGAAACTAATTTAAACATTCTGTACATACTAGACATGTATCGGTTGGTTGGTTGGTTGGAGGATTTAAGGCCGATTGACTTCAGATGTGTCCTAGGCCTGTAGGGGATTAACTCCAGATGTGTCCTAGGCCTATAGGGGGAATGCCCTCCGTTTGGGTCTTTCTAAGCGGTCCTAGCCCGTATTTACGCGTGTTTCGGAGGAAACCATGGTAAACTCCGAAAGGCTAGGTCGATGAGCGCGACCTGGGATCGAACCCGACACCTTCCATCTACCAGCTTTGAGCGCAGAACCGCTCGGTGGTTGATGGGCAGACATGTACCGGAGCTCCCTATTCGTATCCGCGGATATCCGCCAGAAAAATAGATCCGTATTTGTATCTGAATCTGTATTCTTTTCTTTAACGGAACTAATATGTATCTTTTGTATAAATTGTATGAAAATTAGAAAAGTATTATAAATCTTTCTTCACTGTTGTTAATGTATATATTACAGAAATACAAATACAGTATAACCTCGCATTTACATTCTGGAAATTGAAAAGATTTCGCAGTTTACAAGTTTTTTTTTTTTTTTTTTTTTTTTTAACTTTCTTCTATATTTAGTAGAAGAATGTATTAGATTCGTAAAAATTTTCAACTTCCAGTTTTTGAGGAATTTGCATGTTTTGAGAGTCCAGAACACGATTTGACTATTTCCAGAAAATATCAGTCTGTGTCTCTGTATGTGTGTGACAAAAATTTTGTGGAGACTGTATCTCTGGAACTACTGCACATAATTGCATATAAATTTATAAATAAATGCACCTTGACATAAATTAGTGCCTATCAACTTTTGGTGCCCATCGCTCAACGGATAGCGCTGCTATACAGTTATTTCCACAATTTAAGGGAAATTGCGCAGTTTACAAGTTTTTTTTTTTTTTTTTTTTTACTTTCTTCTATATTCAGTAGAAGAAATTATTAGATTCGTAAAAATTTTCAACTTCCGGTTTTTGATGAATTTGCATGTTTTGAGAGTCAGGAACTACTGCAGAGAATTGCATATAAATTTGTATGTAGGTGCACCTTAACATAACCTAGTCCCTATCAACTTTTTATGTCAATTTCTCAAAAGGTGGCGCTGTTATACAGTGATTTCCACAGTTTAAGGAAAGGCTTTATTTCAGTATCTACTGCACAAAATTGCACATAAATTTATATGCGGATGTACCATGATATAAATTATTGTCTTTCCACTTTTGGTACCAATAATTCAATAGGTGGCGGTGTTATACAACGGTTTCCATAATTTAAGGGAAAGAGATATCTCAGGTTCTATTGTGTATAATAAAAGAAAAAAAAATGGATATGTGAAAAGACCATTATCAGACATTATGCTGATTCAATTTGGATGCATATCGGCCAATAGGTGGCGCTGCTGTACTGGAATTTTCCCCGAGAACGGAAAAGCTATATCTCAACTTCCATGGTGTATAACTGTACAAAATTTGATAAGTGCGATAACCATTATCACAACGCATTTTTTAATATATTAATATATTATTTATAGAGAATAAAACTGTCTTTCTTTGTACTTTTAGTGTAACTTTTCTCTAAGATGGAAATCGTCTGCATTCATTATGGTAGGTAATTTTAATAAATAATAGCTTTAATAAATTATCAGTACTGAGCGAATTTGTATTAGAAAATATAGAAGAAAGTCTTCTGGTGGGCACAACATACTATTTTTTTTTTTTCTAATACCTTTACTTTTAATGAAATTCAATCCTCGCTTTTATGTGAACGGAATTTTGAATTTTCCTCCATTTATACTTGTATGTACATGAAATATAGAAGAAATACTTGCTGTGATTTCATTTAAAGCTAGTATACTGTGAGCACCTCAAATTTTCTTCTATATTTTCCTATAGGAATTCGCTGAGTAAAAATATTTTCTTAAAAATATTATTTATTAAAATTATCTACCATAATGAATGATTTTCATTTTATAAAAAACTAACACTAAATATAAGAAAAGAAAGACAGTTTAATTCTCTATAAATAAAGTCTTAAAAAATGCGTCTTCATAATGGTTACCTCATACATCGGGTTTCGTACCGTTATATGTCATAGAAGTTGAGATGTAGCCACATTCCGTTCGCAGGGAAAATTGCTGTATAGCAGCGCCACTTATAGGCTGATATGCTTCCAAACTGAATCAGCGTAATGTCATGTAATGGCTACACTGATACGTGTCAAGTTTTGTTTGATTATGCACAACAGAACCTGAGATATAGCCTTCCCTGAAAATGCGAAAGTCGACGTATAACGGCACCACCTGTTGAGCAGCTGACACAAAAGTTGGTAGGCACTAACTTATGTCAAAGTGTATCTGCATATAGATTTATACGTAAAATCGTGTAGCAGTTCCTGAGATATAGCCTTTCCTGAAATTGTGAAAACCGCGGTCCAGTAGCGCCATTTGTTGAGAAATTGACACCAAAGGTTGATAGGAACTAATTTAGGTCAATGTACATCAGCATATAAATTTATATGCAGTTATCTGCAATGAGATACAGTCGCCACAAGATTTTTTTTTTCACGCACACACACAAACAGATAGACACATATTTTCCAAAAATACCTAGTCAAATTGTGTTCTGGAATCCGCAAAACGTGTAAATCTATCAAAAAACGGAAGCTGAAAATTTTTACGATTCCAATAATTTCTTCAATTGAATACAGAAGAAAGTAAAAAGTAATGTAAAATAAACACATTTAGGAAACGGATTCCATCAAGGCATAATAATAATATTCTTCTCTTGAACAAATGAACAAAACACGAAAATTGCCACTGTAGAAAGATAATTTGCTGATCATGTGAATTGAAAGTGATTGTGGGAAAGCAGATGTCCCAAATAATTATAAACATTCACGTCGAACAAAAGCAATAAATAAATATACATTTCTTTTTTTTTTTTTTTTTTTTTTTTTCCAGAATATAAGCATTAAACAACGAACTAGTAAGTAACGCTGAATTTGAAGTACATTTTTGCAATCTTGAAGTTCACAACTCACATAAATGTTTAAACATTATTATTAAACATTATTATTAAACATTTTTTTTAGATTTTTTTAATTTTTAACTCAATACAATCAGTAATTACGGGGCCGTGCCCTTAGCGGAAATCTATAAACCCGTGTCCTTAGCGGAAATGTTATCCCCCCTCGGTGGCGTGCTTTTAGCACACGTGCCTTTAGCGGAAATGTATAATAAATTATTAAATAAATTAATAAATAGAAAATCAATTTACCTCCACACTTTATCCACATTTAGCACTAACTATATTTTGCTTCAGAAGTAAAACCTGCCGCAAAAATAGGTATGCGTACTGTAGAATATCCGTTATTTGAGGGAACGGTGTTATGTAATCTTATAAAGTTTGATGAATAACAGTACTCCATACAAAAACGTACATTATTGCCCTTTTATGATTTTATTTAAGTTTTTGGAAATATAATTAAGCATTACACATTTTAAAATGAAAACGAAAACGAAAAATCAGGAGGTACATATTGATTATCAACACTTTCCAACTGTACGTACTAGTTGTATCGTATAACATTCTATCTTCTTTGTCTACATTATCACACAATGGACAGACATATAGACTAATTGAATTCATAATCACTCTGAAACATTGTTGGAAAGTGTTAAATTCCGTATAAATGTGCATAAAAAGAGTTATTTTAAACTTGTGATTGTAAAATTAATATGAATTATTGATAATACTAGTACGTAACTAGTAAAAAAATTTTGTGCATGGGGGGGCATCGCTCCCCCCCTGGGGGGGAGGTACCCCCCCCCGGGGGGGGGGTAAATTTTGAAGATGGGTATCATTCGAAAGATCTCGACAATACCTTTAAAACGAATGGGTGAACTATAAATCTGTGATAATTTAAAACAAAGTTATCGATTTTTTTTACTTTTAACAACAACAAAAAAAATTAGAAAAAAATTCGTATATATTTTTTTTTTAATATTGTTACTGATTGAATATGTATTACTTTTAACAAAAAAAAAAAAAAAAAAAAAAAAAAAAAAAAAACTTAATCGAAAAAAAAAAAAAAAAAAAAAAATCTTTTTTTTTTTTTTTTTTTAATATTGTTACTGATTGAATGGGTATAGGAAAATATAGAAGAAAGTCTTGTGGTGGCCACAACATACTAGTTTCTATTGAATATAGAAGAAAGTAAAAATAAGAAATTCATAAAATATTTACGGACGCTGGAGGCGGACAAACGGACAGTAGAGTAGACAAATACTCTAATTCAAATCATATTCACGTTTTAAAAAATGACTAAATAAACACTTAATGTAAACGAAAATACAATTCAGCAAATTTCCAATAATAACCCTCAGTGTTAACTGAATATTTTTGTTTGACTCTGTAAATCTAATGCTAATCATACTACATTCTATAGAAAGCATTCTTTTGAGCATTTGAATAACATATTTCAATCTGCCACACGCACACCTTCTTATTTCCGCTATGGGCACGGCTTCTTCTATTCCTCTTTCTTTCCTTTCAAACCATTCCGCTAAGGGCACGTTCCGCTAAGGGCACGGTCGCTAAGGGCACGACACCAGTAATTACATTTTAATTTTTTTTTTCACTTTCTTCTATATTCAATCGAAGAAAGTATTGGATTCGTAAAAATTTTCGACTTCCGGTTTTCGACGGATTTACAAGTTTTGAGAGGTCTAGACTAGAGGTGAGTTCGGGATCTATTTTGGCAATCCGAGCCCGCCCGGGCCCGAAGCATTTTTGAACTGAGCTCGCCCGAGCCCGAAAAATTTTGTGTGATCAGAGCCCGAGCCCGATATTGAAAGTGATACGCTATGCAACGCATACACAATAGTAAAATTAAACACCGTTTTCATTTTCAAATTAATTTTCTTATTATCAATCCTCAATTTAAAAACTATAAATGTTATTATAACAATTTATAATGTCTGTGTCTCTGTATACATGTATATATTTATAGTGCAGCCCATTGTTTATAACGCGCCTATTGGGGGACAAAAAATTTATCCGAATGAGTGATGTAATGAGGCCCAGTATAACGAAGGAGGAAGGATTACTGTATAAAAGTATGACATAACATGCATCCCGTTGAAAAAAAAGTTCTATTTAGAAAAAGGAAAGTCAAAGCTACTAAGGTTTGCAAGATTATTTTGCGATTTATAACCTATCATGACTATTATGGCATTACTAAAGGTGCTCTCAAAATGAATAGTTTTTTTTACATTTTCCAGTTAGTGAAGAATAAAATAAACGGAACTTTTAGCTTGAATCCAAGCCTGCCCGGAGCCCGAAGACTTGCGTAAGATTTGAGCCCGATCGGACTTGGGCCGGGGCTCGGGCTCCGGTGAGCCCGTCTCATCTCTAGTCTAGACCATGATTTGACCATTTTTAGAAAATGTCTGTCTGTCCGTCTGTGTGGGTGTAACAAACATTTTGTGGCAGCTGTATCTTTGGAACTACTGTTCAGACTTGCATTTAAATTCATATGTAGATGCACCTTGACCTAAATTAGTGCCTATCAATTTTTGGTGTCAACCGCTCGAGAGGTGGCGCTGCTATACAGCGATTTCTGCATATTCAGGGAGGCTATATCTCAGGTTTCATTGGGTATAATCCAACAAAATTTGATATGTGAGAAGACCAATATGAGATATTTCGCTGATTCAATTTGAATGTCTATCAGCCAACAAGTGGCGTTGCTATACAGCGATTTCCGCAATTTAAAGAAAGGCTATGCAGAGAATTGCATATAAATTTGTATGTAGGTGCACTTTAACATATATTAGCGCTTGCCAACTTTTGGTGTAAATTGCTCAACAGGAGGCGCTGCTACACAGCGATATCCACAATTATAAGGAAAGCTATATCTCAGGTTCTACTGCATATCATCAAACAAAACTTAATATGTTAGAAGGCGATTATGACACATTATGCTGATTCAGTTTGAATGCTTGTCGGCCAATAGGTGGCGCTGCTATTCTGCAAATTTCATCGATAACGGGATGGCTATATCTCAACTTCTATGTCATATATCTGTACAAAACTTGATATGTGAGATAACCATTATAAAAATACATTTTTAATTTTTACTTTATTTTATATTCAATAGAAGAAAATATTGGATTCGTAAAAATTTTCGACCTCGGATTTTTGATGAATTTACACGTTTTGAGAGTTGTAGAACACGATTTGACCATTTTTAGAAAACGTCAGTTTGTCTGTCTCTGTGTGTGTGTGACAAAATATTGTAGTAATTATATCTCAGGAATTACTGCAGAGAATTTAATACAAATTGGTATGTAATGTAGTTACATCTTGACATAAATTAGTGCCTATCAACTTTTGGTAAAAACTGTCCAACAGGTTGCGTTGCCATCCCGCTTTTTCTAAATTTTTCACCCGGTGGTATAGGACAAAATTTTGTATAAATGCGCAAGAATTTTGTATAAATATTTTTAATAATCATTATGAAATTTAAAAGAATTATTTGTAATACAGGTATTCAACTGGAAAAAAAAAAATATGTAGGAGCCTCGTCTTACCCCTTGGGGGCAAGTCCCTCCCTCGAGGGGAGTAAATTTTCATGATGGGCATTTTTCAAAAGAGCTCGTCAATACCTTTAAAACGAATGGTTGAACGATCGATCTGCGATAATTTGAAATAAAGTTATTGATTTTTTCATTTTTAACAATAATAATAATAATATTCAGGATAAAATTGACTTTTTTGGACATTTAGTATTATACTTCTTCTCTAATATGGAAATCGACTGCATTATCATGAAATATAACTTTTTTAAATATTAATTTTAATAAAGTTTTCTACTGAGTGAATTTGTATAGGAAAATATAGAAGAACGTCATGTGGTGGACACAACATACTACTTTAAGATGTTATTTATAGACGATAAAACTGTCTCTCTTTAGATATTTAGTGTTAGATTTCCCTAAGATGAAATTATTTGCATTCATCATGTTAAATATTTTTAATCATAGTTTTAATAAATTATTCGCACTTAGTGAATTTCACAGAAAAATATAGAAGAATGTCTTGTGGTGGCCACAACATACTAGTTTTTTTTTTTTTTTTTTTTTATTTACCAACTGTCTGACAGTGAAAATTTACTTTACTTTATGTCATGTTATATCATTTTACCTTGTTTTGTATGGTTTTTAAATGAATAAGTAATGTTGATTTATTTTTCGGGTTTCGGGTCGGTTCGGGTCGCAAAAAGTTCTCTGTTGCGGGTTCGGGTTGGTTTTCGGGTTGATGAAAATTTTTTTGTCGGGTTTCGAGTTAATGAAAATGTTTTTGTCGGGTTAGGGTTGATTTAAAATTATCTGTCGGGTCGGGTGACTCTATCGGGAAGTTTTGTTGAATCATATAAACGCTACCGAAGCAGCGGGGATCCGATACAATCGGCTAAAAGAATTTAAAAAATGCATTGTCATCGTGTTCTGATTTATTCAAAAAGTTTCAAATGGGAAGTTATGATTGTTGAATCATATAAACGTTACCGAAAGCAGCAGGAATCCGAAACAATTGACTAAAAAAAAAAAAAAAAAAATGCATTGTCATCGTGTTATGAATTTTTCTAAAAGTTTCAAATTTCTAGCTAGTCGGGAAGTTATACGATTGTTGAATCATATATCATATAAATGCTACCGAAGGCAGCAAAGACCTGAAACAATTGGCTAAAAGTATTTAAAAAGTGCATTGTTATCGGGTTTTGCGCTATTCTAAAAGTTTCAAATGTGTAGCTTAGCTAGGCGGAAAGTTAGTTAAATAAATTTTCTGTTGAAACATATAAACTCTGTCGAGGGCACCAGGGACCCGAAACAGTTGGGTAAAAATATTTAAAAAATGTATTGTCACCGTGTTTTGAGCTATTTTGAAAGCTTCAAATATCTAGCTAGTCGGGAAGTCAGTTAAAAATCGATTGCAAGATTTGTACTGGACACACAAATAAACAAGAATCGAAGTAAATAAAAACATGGTAAAATACAAATTAATTTGCCATAATAAATTATCGCATTATGTTGAAAAATTTGTTCTTAAAATTCTAAATTGGCGAGGTTCGACTGATATCAGTGAGTAGTATGTATCGATATAGTTGAGTGTTTCACAAATGTTTCACTCACTGTTTTTTCATTAATAAGTACACTATAAATATTAATTCCCGTTTGAGAGAATATAAATTTAAATTTGAAATGCAAAAAATCTATACAGCAATTTTATTATTTTACCATGAAAATTTTTGTAATTTAAAGTGTTATATTGCCCTCTAACACATTTCACTTGTGATTAAAGTTATTATAATTATTTCACTTGTACAGCTACAGCGCATTTCAGTACAAACTGCTTGCTTATGTGACTGCTAATACAAAACAAATATAAAAAATCTTGAAAATGAGGATGAACCACTGTTTCCCCCCTTTTTTTTCCTTTCGCGTACTTAACTTGACGTCACAGGAAAAGGGGAAATGACGTACTCAACAGAACTAGTCTACCAGAAACAGAAAACTATCGCTCAAGTGAAATACAACGCCATCTCTTGGGAAAAGATAGATTATCTGGTTACTGACGCTCCGCCTTAATGCACTGCATTTTATAGAAAAAAAATGGCAAATGTTTATTTCATTTAACCAAAAATATATATCTTCATACATATTCATGTTAATATTGTACGAATGACTATAAGGGGCATAATAGTAATTTATTACAGCTACAATGGATTTCAATTTCTTTGTATTTATTTTTTACAGTGTGATTCTGAATAATTGTTTTATTTCTAATTTTTTACTGGCATTATTTATGACTTTTGGCATTGTTTATGGCATTGTTTATGGTGACTGTTTATGGCATTGTTTATGAAAAAAAAATGTGTTGTTTCTTTACATTCGTAAAATGCCAGGGTGTTTCGACAAGATTATTTGTTTTTCTTTTTATTAAATTTAAAATCCTCTATAACTGAATGTGCACTGTTTCTTATGGTCATATAGTGATAAAAAAGAAAAAGATTTTTTTCTTCTTTTTTCTTGTTTTATTTTTATTTATTTATTTATTTATTTTTTATTATTCTTACTCGTTATATTTTATTTATTGTTATGCTTAATCGTACACTAGGTCCTTGTAATTGGTTGACATATTCAGATTCCAGAACTTCTAAATTTCAGTGCGTGGTAATACTTCCTGAAGATATAATGAGCAAATATGAATTACATATTGTTCATTTTAAACCAATATTTTTTAACATCTTTCGAATTCTCTATATGATATCGTTTTGGTTTAATTTTCAATAAAATAGCAGTGAATGTCATGATTTTTATTTCTATTACTCGTGTACTGTAGGTAAAGTGTGGTCGGTCAAAAATTTCGATATGCGGTTTTCACCTGATTTATATGTTTTAAATTCTCCTTTAAACTTTCTTTTAAGTCCGAAAATTTGATTTTCGTCATTTAGTCAGTCAGTTTGTGTGTGTGTACGTGTGTAGGGGATTTTGTAACTAAAATAACACCGAATAAAGATAGAATAAATAAACTTCCTAATTGAAGTAGGTCTGGTGTACAGATGATTTTTTCACATTTTGGTAAAAAAATCAAAAAACAGAAGTGTGACATATGGAAACAAAAGCAGCACCGTAAGTTTTATCTCGCAAACCTCTCTAATGATTTCCATCAAAGTTGCCCTGTAAACACTTATCTGATGTCCTTTCGTGTATATAAGTTGTTGCTTGCAAGAAAATTGATAGGTGTCTTGTATAAGGTAAGCCACTTTGAGGTGTCGTGTTTTTTTTTTTTTTTTTTTTTTTTTTTTCAATGCACGACATTAACTACCTTTTAGGTATCATTTCGTATGTAATTGTTTTTTTTTTTCATCAACAGACGAGTTGGCGAAGTTTTGGTGAAAATCGGAAGTGGAACCGAAAAGGTTATCTCAAAAACAGTCCTAACGATTTTCTTATAAACGTTACATAAGTCCCCTTTCGCATGTATTCCTTGGTTATTACAGAAAATTTAAAAGTCATTTACATTATTTAGGTCCACTTTAGATTTCAAAATTTGGTTTTACAAAAAAAGTCGGCTGTACAGATTTTTATTTATTAATTTATTAATTTTAAGTAGCTGTGCGATCTTTTTATAAGTCTTTGCATTTGTATCTGTTTGTGCTTATAAGATAATTGCTAGGCGTCTGATTTGTTACGTCAATTTTATGTCTTTTGAACAAATTATCTCGGAAAAATGCACATAAAACGTGTAATAGTGGATAATGAAATTTGTGTTGTTGTTACAGAACAGATTTTTTTTTCTTGATATTGTTTAATAGCGATCCGGAAATATTTGCACATTTATCACTTATTTATTTATATTTTGATTCTATCGTTTTGAAATTTTATTATTGCTGTAAAATACTTATCATAAGTTTTTATTTTGCTTTTGGTCAATATATAACATTTGTTTAAAGTGTCAAATCTATTTACTTTGCCAAAATGTCTGTTTAAACAAGTGAAAATATCATAAGAATAAAAATTATAAAAATAAATAACATTTTTGTTGTTTCTTTTATTGATATCATCAATAATAATGTTCTTTTATTATTTTTTAATTTATGCACAAAATGCATTTGAAAATGTAAAATTTGTCCTAATTTTATGCATATTAGGGTACGCAAAAATCATTTTTTTAGCAAGGAACTATTTTTTAACGTAAATAACATTTTTTAACTTGATAACTTATAAAGTTATAAAAACTGCTATTTTAGTAAATTGTTCAGCATAATAATAATCTTTTCCTTTTATCTCGTATATTAAACATTTTAGTTTCACAAGATGCGGTAAATCAAATAATTCTCGCAGTGAAAATATGAAATTATGTTATATTTTTAATTAAGCAGTTGATAATTAAGTAATTATAATTATCAGCTTCAGAATTTATTCAACCTCGTTTACAATAATTTCTATCATATGTCTGACTAATCTTACATGATTGGGAAATTAAATGCAAAAACTTGATAAGCAACATATGCTTTGTGAAATATTTGTATTTTCATGAAACATTTTTGAGTTCTCTAAAAATATGAAAATCCCATTAAATGAGTAAATCTAAATGAATTATATTCAAGTACTAAACTTTTTAAAAAAAGTGAAATTTAACTATTGTAAAAAAAAGTTAGCAAACGCGTTTACAAACATTTTATTAGATATTATACAGAATTATTTTTGCATTTATATGAAGTACACATTTTTTTTCACACGTTGTAAAATGAAAAAAAAAAAAAAAATCAAAATCTAATTTGTAAGACAAAATGAAATAGTATTATTTTAAATACTAAATCTTTCTAATATTTCTTTAATATGATTAAAAGAAAAATTATGAAGTCCTCTCATTTTTTAAAATTTATTTTTCTCATTAACTATTCATTTCATAATTCCCTCTTGTAATACGTTCTTGAGGAAGTTATCCCTATTTCATAGTAAAATAAACATGAAGAAGCGATAAGCTGACACATTCGTTCTTCGCATAGTCGTACTGCGCATGATGTCACAGATATAATTATGCTTTCAAACATGACGAACTATTCATCGTATTGGAGTGCTTCGTCAAACTTACGCCGAATTATATCTCTGACATCACGCGCAGTACGACTACGAGAAGAACAAGTGTGTCAGCTTATCACTTCTTCATGTTTATTTTGCAGCGAAAAATGTATATCTTTCTTAAGAACATATTACAAGAGTGAATATGAAATGAATAGTTAAATGAAAAAATAAATCTTAAAAGTGAGAAGTTCTTATTCGGAGCTATTATAAGAAATAAAATTTCTCAAAAATGAGACGATCCTACTTATTTTTGAGAAGATGCTGCTTTACTTTCTTTCTTTCCTTTTTTTTTTTTTTTTTCTCAGAAGTGTGTTTTAACAGTGTACATTATTGTAGGAATTTATAAAACAAATTAAAAGCATTTATGTTAAAGTTTCATGAAATAAAAATACTAGTAATTATACTTATTTTTACCATTGTTTAGAAAGCAACGCCTCCTGCAATTTTTTTAAGAAAAATATTTTCAGAAAGATATGAGGAGGCTCATTTTCTCACACTTAAGTAGTTCATTTTTAACGGTGGAACGTCTTATCAATGCGTGATTTTTTTTTTTTTTTTTTTTTTTTTTTTTTTTTTTTTTAACGGATTGTCATCTAATGTTTCATTGCTTCATAAAATGAAATGTAACTCTTTAAAAATAGTTAGCAAACTTCATTTGAAGTAGTTTATTACATAAGTTAAACAATATTTTTAAAACTTATGAGCACAGTTGCTAACTTTTGGATTTTTTGATAGATAAGAGGTTCTAAATTTGGCATCTGTGCTTATGAATTATACATTTTCCCGCCCAACATAAAATAGAAATTCATTTTCGAAATTATATGTCAAAATGTAAAAAACATTAATTAAATACACGATGTATCTAAAATTAGCTTACTAAAATTAAATTAATAAAGTAATAATAAAAATTAAATTAAATTAACTTGCTAAAAGGAAATGAATCGATTTATAAAAAGATATGTTTAAAAAAAGTTACACTGTAAAATATTTTTTATTGTGCATTTATTTATTATTAAGCGTGCATTTATTTATATTTATATTTTTGGAAAATGCCATATATAATACATAATTTTAAGTTGATTTAATATAATTATAAGAAAATCCAATTGTTGTCTAAAGAACAAAATAAAACACAAATATTTATACTTCCATTATGTCTTTAAAATGTTTTAAAATTATAATATATATTAATTAATTATTTTAACCAAAATGCTGTATACGCACAATATAATATTTTCTGAACGTTAACAGTATTAAGAACGGATATTAAGAATAAATATTTGTATTTTTATTTATTTATTTATTTTTTTTTTTTAGTTGCATAATTTGCAGTTAAACAATAGTCAGTAATAAATTTCGTTTAAAAATTCTTCATTTATTTAACTCTATATTCGCAAAAGTTTGTGAGACATTTATTATTTTTATTGTTGAAATTGACTGTTTTAGGGTAAACAAATGACATGAAACTAAATGCAAGTCATTAATTAAAACAAGGAAGATAAAATTTGTGTATTTAAAAATGAAAATAAAGCAGAAATAGATAAATAACGTCTTGATTTATTACAGTTTACAAGCAATCCGGATGTCGAGTAAAATAGTTAATTCATAAAAGTATATGATGAGTGATTGTTAAGTAGAAAATTAGGAAGTTAAAATATATATATATTTTTTTAACTATCATTAATTTTTTATAGTCTTCCCCAAAGTTTATTTAAGCAAATTAGGAAAGACTCGCTTAACTGACAATCTGAGAATGTCATTTCTTAAAATATAAACATGCTTAATAAATTTGTGTTTCTTGTTCTGACTAAAAATAGTAAACTCTTATTCACTAAAGGAATTTATTTATTAATTTTTATTTTTTTGGTTTATTTCTTCTTTGTTCATTTTTCACTTCGTAGGGACTCATTTCCACTTTCAGGATTGATTAGTAGATATTCCTTCAACAAACTTCTCCATAGTCGAAGGAAACACGGGATTCAATTATTAGAAACTCTGAGTGCTCGAAAAAAGAGTAGCCATAAGCGAGAGAAAAAATGAGAAAACTAACCTAATTAACAAGTGTGCGATTTTAGTCCGGCGGTGCAGAATCACAATAGCGCTGAAATGGAGACGGCTGGTTTCGCAACTCGACAGCCTTATGATTTGACCAATTTTGTAGCACATCGTGATTTTCAAGCAAAATGAACACTGGAATGGATCGGCTTTGGCATGGTTTCTTGTTTCTAGGTGGAGGAAATGTTTACATAGAACTGGAAGAAAAAAAAAGCGCATTTTCCAAATTTAAGGAATTGGTCAATTATGAAACTAGACGCCACGTCTAATTTGTACTTCAAAGGTGTCCCATAAATTACTGAAAAATTTTTCAAACGAAATAATAAAAAAATAAAACGGATATGGGACAAAAATGGGATGCTTTCTCCAATGAAATTAGAAAAAAATGAAAAATTCTCTGTGTTATATTTATTTGTAAATTTCGAATCAACGTGTGATGCCGGTTGAAAAACTAAATCTCTCTCTCTCTCTCTCTCTCTCTCTCTCTCTTTTTTTTCCCTCTTCTTTTCACTTTACTTATAAATTCACATTTGAGTTGCAAACAAATTTCTTATCTTAGCATTAAGTCTCCCAAGAAAAAAATTATGGGAAACTAGGCGTTATTTCTCTATTAATACAGCTGATAAACTACAACTCTCTCTTTAAAAAATATATTTATATAATTTTAATCCATATATTTTTCAAAAAATATTGGTTTTCCTAATAATCCACATTATTATCTCAAACAGTGTTTATATAGGATACATTTAATGTGGTTCAGTCATGTATTAGACATCTGATCTACATATATATAGAGAGAGATTTATAGAGAAAGAGAGAGGGAGAGAGATCATGAACTCTCTTATATCTGTTAATATATGTAACACAAACTTCACAAATCATTCAAATATAAAATCTTATTTATCAGTAAGCTTTTCGAATTGCGTGATGGGAAAATAGCTTGGTTTTGTAATAAAGTGGATGTTTTCCTCAAAAAAAAAAAAAAAAAAAGAATATGACTAAGAATAATAAGAATAATTATTTTACGATATTATTAAATAAAAGCGAACACGATTATAAGCTGGCCACGTTCTTTATTGAAATAATATATATATATTATATATATATATTAATTAGGGCTTACTCCATTCATTGATAAATGGGATGGTTATTTATATTGCACTGCTTCGATCTGCAAGAAAAATCTTAACTTATGGTCAATGGAATTGTGATTATCTAATTTGCTCACACATATTTTTTTTTCCTTGGTAAGTATGCCTAGAATGATCTAAGAAATTATTAAATTGCACTAAGTTATATTACAGGGTAAATATAATTTACGATTTCAAAACACTATAATTTTAAAACTGCTCATCAGAGCGATTTGATATTTTATCAAAGCAACCGCCAGGCAATAAAAATGGTTTGGCTAAAAAAAAAGATTTAAAAAAAAAAAAAAAAGTTCCAAACTGTGCCGTTAATTATCCGTAAAAAAATCGTAGTAACCCTTGAAGTCTATTGTTCCCTGTTATTCTATCGTGTTGCTAACATCATTCCTGTGTTTAATAAGTCCATTTAAGAGTTTCCCCTGACATTACCCTGGCAAAGTCGTCTATAGGAATATGTTGGAATTTTTTTGTCCCCTCCCCCAAACAAAATGCCATTGTCTCACGATTACTCTGTTAAAATATCAAATCGCTCTTTTAAAACTCTAGCGTTTTGAAATCGTAACTTTAATTATAATCACCCTGCAGAATACAATGCACTGTAAAATAACACAATTGTAGATTCAATTTTGGTATTAATCTAATGTTTTGAAATTCCTGTAATGATTTTAACAGATGCATAATTTAGCAATTTCATTTAGATTAAACTAAACCAAAAAGATCTTTAATTATACTTATAAAGATACTTATTATAAACCTTTAGAAAATAAAAGAATTGATTTATAATGAAATTTGTAAAAAGATTTTTAAAAAATAAAAGTTAAATAACAGCAATAGTTATTCTTACCCTAAAAACAATATATAAATAAAAATAATGTTATTATATTGCTCAACTTTTACTAGATATAATTTGTTAGATACAAAAGCAAAATTATTTAGTTATCTTATTTTGCTAGAAAACCTGGTTTTATCTATAAATAGTTCGAAAATATTTGCTGATGAGACAACAATATCTTAATTTTATTTGCGAAGTTGCGACAAAGTATAATTTAATTTTCTCTACCTTAAAGACGAATAATGAAGCAGGAAACTTAATTGAAATTTCCTTCGTTGCATGATAAAAGTTTTCTAAGGAATATAAAAATTGTAGGGTAGAAATTAAAGTATTTTTATAAGTAGTATATGGTTTGCTGATTTTAATGGAGAATTATCTCGAAAATACATATTCACATACAATGTAATTATTTGTGATTATTATTTTGTTTATAATGAATTTAAACGTACTGTTATGTACTATATGTTTAGTTAAGGTCTCTTAACTAGTACTATTTATATTATTTAAATATGAAACAAAACGGTATTAAATTGTTTAAACAATGAATCCTATTCTTGTGCATATTTTACTATATTATGAGGCAGGCACTAAATCATACTTTACATTAATTAATTGGGAGTTAAAGAAAAAAAAAAAAAAAACTTAATACATGTTTTAAATTTTCTGGTATATGAACATGTAAATTTTATGGAAAGATACTTATAATGCAACTAATTCATGAATTGTACTTAGAAATATATATATATATATATTGTTACGAAATTGTAAATAATTGTGTTTATTTTTGTATAAATTCTTTCAAAGAGGCTTAGTAAGTTGATAAAGTGCTAATTTTGTGCATTTCTAGTCGTTTTAGCTTTGAAATAGCCTTATTTTCCCTTAAAAACGCGTTAAAAAGACACAGTAATGCAGGTAATGGATTTGGCGCCAAATTTGGCGACTTTTTCCCACCTTGGCGACCTTGGCGAGAAAATCCTTATATGGGATATACCAAATATGGAAGCTGTAAGTTGATTGGTTGACCACTTTCTAGAGTTTTCTCGAAAAATCTGGGTTCCATGGAACAGCATATAAGGAGCGCTTCCTCGCCAAGGCAGTCAGTTCAGTTCAGATCTCAGCCAGCTTCGCTAGTGCTTGCATTGCTCTTAAGCCTCTTTGAGAGAGACTTGCTTCAAGTGTTATTGCTATACCGTTTGTACTGTGGATTTGCTATTGACGGCTGTTGTTTAAGCTGTGGTTACTGCTTGAATTGAAGCTGATAATTGGTTTATTGACCTGTATTTTTCTGGAACTTTCTGTGAATAAATTACTGAATTTTTGTACGTTTGGCCTTTCATTCTCAGACAACTCACGAACCCCCAAGTACGCGACATTTCTGGTGTCAGGAGCGGGGTTTGTCTGTGAATGGTGATAACGAGAGCTATGGAACAAGAAATGAAGAAATTTCTAGAAGGACTCACTGCTCAGATGAATGAGTTAAGATCTGGATTGATCGAAGAAATGAAAGGACAAAGAGAAATGAAAGAAGGACAGAGAGAGATGAGAGATAGCTTGAGTCAAGAGATGAAAGAAATGAAGACAGCACAAGAGAAAATGGAAACTGAACAAAGAGAGTTGAAAGACGGGTTGACTGAAGAAATCAAATCTAATCAAGACGAGATGAAGAGAGAACTTTCGACAGTTAAGGAAGTGATTGAAAGTAAATTATCGGATATGGGAAGCAGAATAGATGGAATAGAAGAGAAAGTTATAAAGATAGAAGAAAATTTTGAAGAGAAAGTTATAAAGATAGAAGAAAATTTTGGGGAGAAAGTTTTGAAAATAGAAGAGAGTTTTGAAGAGAAAGCTATGAAGATAGAAGAAAATGTTATGAAGGTTGAAGAGAGTGTTACGAGGATAGAACGGAGTGTCGAGGCGAAAGTTAAAGAAAATTTTGTCCAGGAACTGAAAGGAAGATTTTCAGAGATAGAAGGTAAACTGAAGAGAATAGAAGAAGATCTGGAGAGAAAAGTAGAAGGAAAGTTAGAATCCATGCCCCAGGAAACTGAAAAGAAAGAGAGAAGAAGCCAGAATCACGAATTTATTAAGCTATCTACCTACGACGGCAGTTCCTCCTGGCATGTATATGAGACGCAGTTTTCCATCGTAGCTGAAGCTAACGGCTGGGACTCTACCGCCAAGTCGGTCCACTTAGCAGCAGCATTACGGGGAGATGCAGCCGAGATACTGAGAAATGTTTCTAAAGAAGAAAGGAACGACTTCGAGGCCTTGACTAGAGCACTGGAGCTACGGTTTGGAGAGAAGTGTTCTAAGGACTATAGTCGCGTCCAGCTAAAGTCCCGTTACCAGAAAACGGGCGAAAGTTTGCAAGAGCTGGAAGCGGACATTCAGAGATTGTCACACCTAGCATTCTCAGACTGCCAAGCTGACACTCGAAACGACTTAGCTCTTCAGTACTTTATCGATGCTGTTCGGGATCCAGAAATTCAAAAAGCGCTGAGACTCTCCAACATCAGAGACGTAGAATCAGCTTTAGGCTATGCACTTAGGATAGAAGCAGCCCAACAAGCCTCCCGTAAAGACCGCCATATCATAAGAGCAGTCTCATTAAATGATACGCCTGCTGATGAGAATGAAATGAAGAGAAGTTTCGCAGAGATCTTAAAGAGATTGCGCAGCCTGGAAAATAATATAGAAAAAAAGGATCGGAAGATTAAGTGCTGGGGCTGTGGAGGGGATGGTCATGTGAAGAGGAACTGCCCCGTACGACCAACTATAGGAAATCACCCGGCTTCACCATCACTGTAGGGAAACTAAGAGGAGGCCATCTCGCGGGGCGGAGGTTGCCTAAAATTAAAGAGCCCCAATTTACAGTATTTCATGTTTCGTCGATGAGTGGCGGCGATAATGGATTTCACGTCTATGGCCAAGTCAACAATTTTACCTGCCGGATGATTCTGGACACGGGAGCCAACGTGACCATCATTAGAACGGATTTGGCTCAAGAACTAAAAGAGAAGATCATCTGGACTCCGCCCTGCGTTAAACTCCAGACTGTGACCGGAGACGAAATCAAAATATATGGAAAAATGAACTTGGCCATCACTTTTGGGAATGCCAGTTACCATCATATGGCATATGTGGCTGATATAAGAGATCCTTTAATCATTGGAATTGATTTCCTGAGAAAATTTAACTTTCAATTGGACTTCAAAAATAATAAACTGCATTCGAGTTCGGAAGACATCGCTGTGTTCAACACTGAAAATCAAGATTTTCAGACAATTTGCCAGATAACAGCTAAGTCTGAAATTTCCATCCCTCCACACACAGAGAAAATAGTTTCAGGAACACCTCCCACAAAGCAATACTTCCGCTATGGACTGATTGAATACCCGAATACAGACAATAGCCCAAGAGGAGTTCTGGTAGCTTCATCTCTAGTTGATCTCTCAAAGAGTACTATTCCTGTGAGAGTCGCAAACATCAGCGATAAGGTCCGGACAGTGAAGAAGGATGAGGTGTTAGCAACCTGCACTCCTGTTATATGCATCAACCGTCCCACGCAATCAACCGCATCCAAGTCTTCAGAACAATTAATAACGGAATTACTAAAGAATGCAGCGTTAGGAAAGGAACAGAGATGTGCTGCGGAGAAGCTACTCCAAGAATTTAAAGACCTTTTTTCTCGAACACCTGAAGACGTCGGGAGAACGAACATCACCCAGCACAGAATTGATACAGGAAATCATCCTCCAATTAAACAACATCCAAGAAGACTTCCATTTGCTAAACAGGAAGAGGTCACTGACCTTCTAAATGAAATGCAGCACAATGACGTCATCGAACCACCAACGAGTCCTTGGGCCTCTCCCATAGTACTGGTGCGAAAAAAAGATGGTTCAACAAGATTTTGTGTGGATTATCGTCGTTTGAATGACATCACGAAGAAAGACAGTTACCCTCTTCCCAGAATTGACGACACATTAGACACACTTGCTGGCAATTAATGGTTCTCGACTTTGGATCTGAAGAGCGGTTACTGGCAAGTAGAATTACATCTTGATGATCGTGAAAAGACTGCATTCACCACGGGACAAGGACTGTGGCAATTTAAAGTTATGCCGTTCGGATTATGTAATGCTCCTGCCACCTTTGAACGCCTGATGGAGACAGTGCTAAAAGGACTTTCCTATGAAGCCTGTCTGGTGTATTTGGATGATATTATCATTGTGGGGCGCACCTTTGAAGACCATCTACGAAACATCCGAAAGGTGCTGGAGAAACTCAGAATGGCTAACCTCAAATTGAATCCAGGCAAGTGTAACTTGTTCCGTCGTGAAGTGAGCTACCTCGGCCATATCATCTCTGCCGAAGGTGTGAGAACTGATCTTGAGAAGATCTCTGCAGTCGAGAACTGGAGTCGCCCTGAAAATATACACCAACTACGAAGTTTCCTGGGGTTATGCACTTACTACAGGAAGTTTGTCAAGGGTTTCTCAAATATTGCCCGACCACTGCACAAGCTGACGGAAGCTAAACAGAAGTTCCTGTGGACGGACGAATGTGAAAAAGCGTTCAAGCGACTTAAAGAGGCTTTAACATCATCGCCTATCTTAACGCATCCACAGCCCGACAGACAGATCATACTTGATACAGATGCCAGCCATGAGAGTGTCGGTGCTGTTCTGTCGCAGGAAATTGATGGTCAAGAACATGTCATTGCCTATCGGAGTAAATGCCTGTCTAAACCGGAGCGAAATTACTGTACCACCAGGAAAGAGCTACTCGCCATCGTAAAAGCCATAGAACATTTCCATCATTACCTCTATGGCAGAAGATTCCTGCTCCGGACTGACCATGCATCTTTAACGTGGTTGCTCCAGTTCAAGAACCCGGAAGGACAGATTGCTAGGTGGATACAACGCCTGCAGGAATATGACTTCGAGATGCGTCATCGTAAAGGGACTCTACATGGTAATGCAGATGCCTTGTCACAGAAGCCCTGCTCGGAAAGCTGCAAGTATTGCACTAGAGCCGAACAGAAATACCTGCCGATAAATCCGGTTGCCTGCCAAGTTACTGTCTCAACACCATTAGATCAAGATCTCGATCCATGGAGTGACGAAGAACTTAGAAAATCCCAGTTGGAAGATCCTGACATAAAGCTAATATTACAGCTGAAGGAGACGACCAGCAACAGACCTATCTGGCAGGACATTTCCAGATTTAGTCCCATTACGAAAAGTTATTGGGCACTTTGGGACTCTCTTCATATCAGAAACGGCGTATTATACAGAAAGTGGAAATCTGATGATGGGAAAAGCTTCAGATGGCAGATTTTATTACCAAGATAAAAAATTCCAGCTGTTTTAAAACAACTGCATAGTAGCTCTACCGGAGGCCATTTTGGCGTAATGAAGCCTCTGCAGAAAGTTCGGGAACGCTTCTACTGGTGCAAGGCAAAGGAGGATGTGGAGAAATGGTGTAAATCCTGTGATGCTTGTGCGGCACGTAAAGGCCCGCAGAAACGAAGTCGAGGAAGACTGCAACGGTATAACGTGGGAGCACCATTTGAACGGATTGCAATCGACATCTTGGGTCCTTTGCCACGGACCTCCAGTGGGAATAAATACATTCTCGTCGTGATGGACTATTTCACCAAGTGGCCTGAGGCATATCCCATTCCCAATCAAGAGGCATGCACAGTCGCAGAAGTCCTAGTGCAGCAATGGGTGTCAAGGTACGGCACGCCCCTACAACTTCATACCGACCAAGGTAGAAACTTTACCTCTGATGTTTTCAAAGGACTGTGTGAACTACTCGACATAGACAAAACCCGGACAACACCCTTACATCCCCAGTCGGACGGCATGGTCGAGAGGTTCAATCGTACCATCCTGAATAACCTCTCCCTTCTAGTATCAAAGAACCAGCAAGATTGGGACTTGAAGTTGCCATTGTTCCTGCTGGCTTATCGAAGTGCTGTCCATGAAACCACCGGCTATACTCCAGCCCAGATGCTGTTTGGACGTGAACTTCGTCTCCCTTGTGATCTCTTGTTTGGTTGTCCACCCGATGCGCCTTCATCGCCCGAGGAGTACATCCAAGATCTCCAGGCACGATTTGAGGACGTTCACAACTTTGCTCGGGAGCGAATTCACATTGCATCGGAGAAAATGAACACAAGGTACGATCTAAAGGCTACGCAACATGAGTTTCAGGAAGGAGAGAAGGTCTGGTTGTGGAATCCTGTTCGACGCAAAGGACTCTCTCCCAAGTTACAGTGCAACTGGGACGGACCATATACAGTCTTAAAAAGGTTGAATGATGTAGTGGTGCGGATCACTAAAACACCTTCATCAAAACCGAAGGTGGTGCACTATAACAGGCTAGCCAAGTACCACAATTAACGGTAATATTAAAATTTAAAAATGTAAATACTGGTAAAATTTGCGCATGCGTAATGTAATAATTTGTATATAAATATTTGTACATATTTGTGAATTTTGTAAATATTTGTATATAAATATTTGAACATATTTGTGAATTTTGTAAATATTTCTCACTTGATTTGTATTTCTATTTTATCGTTATATGCAACTTAGTTTTTGTGTTTTAGATTGTGTAAATTTGTTTAGTTTCGCCTCTTGACCAAGGGTTGCACTGCCCGGGACGTGCAGTCCTTGGGAGGGGGCAGTGTTACGAAATTGTAAATAATTGTGTTTTTTTTTTGTATAAATTCTTTCAAAGAGGCTTAGTAAGTTGATAAAGTGCTAATTTTGTGCATTTCTAGTCGTTTTAGCTTTAAATAGCCTTATTTTCCCTTAAAAACGCATTAAAAAGCCCCAGTAATGCAGGTAATGGATTTGGCGCCAAATTTGGCGACTTTTTCCCACCTTGGCGATTTTTTTGGCGACCTTGGCGAGAAAATCCTTATATGGGATATACCAAATATGGAAGTTGTAAGTTGATTGGTTGACCACTTTCTAGAGTTTTCTCGAAAAATCTGGGTTCCATGGAACAGCATATAAGGAGCGCTTCCTCGCCAAGGCAGTCAGTTCAGTTCAGATCTCAGCCAGCTTCGCTAGTGCTTGCATTGCTCTTAAGCCTCTTTGAGAGAGACTTGCTTCAAGTGTTATTGCTATACCGTTTGTACTGTGGATTTGCTATTGACGGCTGTTGTTTAAGCTGTGGTTACTGCTTGAATTGAAGCTGATAATTGGTTTATTGACCTGTATTTTTCTGGAACTTTCTGTGAATAAATTACTGAATTTTTGTACGTTTGGCCTTTCATTCTCAGACAACTCACGAACCCTCGAGTACGCAACAATATATATATATATTAATTACTTATTAATAAAAGTGCATTTGTATAAAAAAGGCGTCAAAGGCAGCACTAAAAATTATAAAAAAATATATAATTTTGAAAATATGTAGAAACTTGAAGGCAAGAGGGCGTGGATAACAAGAAAAAACGTTAAAAAAAGTAACGAATTATAGTAACGAAGAACAATTGTAAAAACAACACTACATGCGAAAAACACCCTTCCGCTTCCTCTTCAGTGGATGGGAGCAGCAGAACAGACAATAAATTGAATTGAAAGAGGCCTAACAGGTTTCAGAAACATGGCAAAACTAGCATATACCCAACAAAATCAAGATTAAATTACTAGCAAATTATATATAACAATCTTCGTGTAAATTAGATATAACAATATTAGTGCTTCATAAAAGCAACATAACTAAATTAATATAATAATCCAAAAACTACAAAGCCGATATTTGTGATAAAAATAATTTAATAAAAGGACATGCTAGATCGTCATGTTCCCACCCAGACCTGAAAGGCAAAAAGATATTGTAATGAACTGAACTTACTGCAATGTAGAAATAGGTCTTTTACGCAAAATCAGATGATTCACATGTAGTGGCTCAATACTGGCGCTGTCTTGTCCGATGTTCCAATATCATAGTCCAAACTCTCCGAGTCGCTCAGTACCAAGTAGCTGCAGCCCGACATAAGGCGTTCCACAAGTTCGACTTTCGCCATTAGTTTTCATCTGCAAGCACTACCAGACACCAAGAACCGTAAGTGAAGAACTATTTCATATTTTGCTGAGATATACATTAGTTGTATGTGGTGTGCAATATGCAATTTTTTTTTTTTATTATTTGTTCTTTTTCGATATGATAGTTTTTATTTATTTATTTTTATTTTTATTTTTCCGAAAATTTTCAACGCATATTTTTACTGCGTATAAATTTATTTTATATTAGTAGACTTTCTCCGCTTCGCTGGTCACTATATTTAAATGAATTTAAAAAAGAATCAGTATTTTTTTACCGTTCTAGAAATTAAAAGAAAAAAGAAAATACATTGAAATTGCATAAAAACTTCGCTTCGGGCTCCCGGTGATTTCAGCAGAAACTTCTTCATCGCACCGTCTAGGTACTGGATAATTTAATTTAATTTATAGAAATGTCAATAACACAGTAAAAACTGCACCGGGCCGTTTCTTTTTAATAATAAACAGAACGGAAAACGCATAATATTTTACATGGAGATATGTTGTATAATTAGACCAATTTAAAAAATGCTTTTCTTTTTTTTCCCACCCGCATTACTAAAATCTTTTAAATAAAATTGGGAAAAATTGTGCAAAAACATTGAAAAAGCTTGGCTTCTTGGCGGAACTTGAAAGTTGGCACTGAAGTAGCTCGGACGTTTCTCGTCAAAACTTTTACTCATGCATTTGCGATAGCCATATACACTTATCGCCGAAATGACAACAAAATTATAAATAATTATAAGATTAAAAAAAAGTTTATACATCATGTTTTTAAATTTTCTGTTGAATCTTATAGCTATACAAATACATTAGCACTTTATCAATGTATAGAAAATTTTAAAGTGATATTGGCGTCAATTTTTGTGAGATGCATGATTTGATGTTTTACAATTTTTTAATGTTCACGATTAATCAAATGCATTTATAATGAACTCGTATTTCTTTTTTTTTTTTTTTTTTTTTTTTTTTTTTTTTTAATTATAACTAATATTTATTTTCATATTTTAATTAATTAAAAGAAAACTTTGCAACGTAATATCTTTAATAACTTGATATATATAGTGTCCACACAAAAAATGAAAAATTTTTAGAGTTCTTTGAAAAAGTATAACATCTATGCAGTACCTTTTAAAAAAATCCATCAGTTTTGACTAAGAAAATGGCCAACTTTCATCACCAAAGTAGTTAAACCTGGACCAATCAAAATATGGAGTGGTCCACCCGGATGTGTTCCCGACAAATTCTTTGCTTTATTTATATAGATATAAATTTTTATATTAATTTGCATCTCAAATGTTGCTTGAAATAATTTTTTGAAACTTTTGTAGAACACAGATAAATATATTTTACTTCACGTGTACGACATCTTTCAACAAATAATTTCAGTTACGTGATTTTTTTATGTTTCTTTTTTCCTTATTTAACAGAATAACCTTTTAAATGAGGTGATAATTTCTTTCTTTAGCACTTTTCTTCTCTTCTTCCTTATAAATATAGATGTTACCTTCAAAGTTGTAAAGCTGTCAAAATGGAAACCGGTGATGTCCTTAAAAAAAGGGAGACAAATATATATATATATATATATATATTCTTTTTTTATTTTATTTATTTATTTATTTATTTTAATACCGCAATCCATTTTACTTAATGAGAATAAATTTTGCTTTTAATCTAATTTAATATTATTTTGCGATACCGTATGTGCATATGCTATACAGTACTGTTTAATGTACACATAAATCATTAAACACTAATGAATTGCGGGGATAAAACTAAACTTTGCGGAGGCGAAGCTCCCGCGGATGTTGGTCAGCGAAGCGAGCAGGCGACAGAGCACCCTATTTAGTAACAACGGATACAAGAGTATATATATATATATATATATATATATATATGCTAGCAGGCAACGCCCGCTTCGCTGGTCCCTATTTTTAAATGAATCACTATAATTACTGATTTCTCAGAATTGCATTAATTTATCACGTGAAAAAAAAAAAAAAAAAAAAAAAAAAAGAGAAACAATATCTGATTAGGAAAAATGTCGCACCGGGTTCTCACTGCCTTCGGAAAAAATTCCCAAAATGCTCTAACTCTTAATTCTATTATTTCCCCCTTCGCCCCCCCCCCCGGTCTATCCTAATAATTTTAAGAATTCGGAAATAACCGCAATCAATTTGTAAGTATCAAAAATCTCTATTCACCAGTTTTGAACGATCTATCTTTATTTTTATTTTTTTTGCCTCAACTGAATTATGACATTGGTTGTACATTTACTTAGTATTTTACTATAAATAAAGCTTTATTAAAGAAGTGAGTAAGATTAGTCTACCTACAATAATCACAATAGGATATTGTTAAAGTATTGATTTGTTTTTGAAAATTACTATTTTAATATTATTTTATTTATTTATTTATTATTATTATTATTATTATTATTTTATCATTTTTAGAAAATTTCTTCACCATCAAGATTCTTCTTATTGAAATATAATAGAAGGACCGTGCTTTCTATTGATGAAATTATTAAATTTATTCCAAACTTAATTTTATTAATTTATCGAGTTAACAAAATAACTTAACCATTAATAAAAATGAGAAATCCTTTTGAAAAAGAAATCTGCACTAAAATTAATGTTTCCAGTATGTTGTATTTTTTAGGTCATAAATGTCTGAGATGAAATAAATTTATTATGAGAGATCGTAAAATAGTTATTTCTTTCTTAGTGAATAAAAATATTCGTCATATATTTCCCTTCTAAGAAACACACACACACACATGTATATAAATATACATGGTCACAAGATTTATATATATATTTTTTAACCTCATGTTACAAGTGAATAGAAAATGGATTTATTGTATGCAAACAAATCGGAAACATATATCCTCAAAATCATGTCAAATTTATTTGCTTTATGTTTCAAAATCTCTTTGCATAAGTTATTTATTTTAACCAGATATTTTATTATTTGTATGTTCTCAAACGTGTATATATATATACATATATATATATTAAATATATAAATGCACCATGTTGAATAAGTTTTCAAAGTACTATGCAATTTATTTTTACTTTAAAATAAAAATTTCCTATGTATTTTCACGTATGTTTATGTTTTTAAAAAAGTAGAACTTGCTATTTGATATCATCTTATCATAAAATCTACGTAAGTTACGTGATGTTTTAAGAGAGATAATATTTTATTTTACCGTTCCTATTTTACGCCTAATATTACAAAAAAAAAAAAAAAAAAAAAAAAAAAAAACACGTATAGATGAACAGAAACTGTATTTAAAATAATATATAATACATAAGAAGTGTGAATGAATAAGTAATGTACAAATATCATATCAAAAAAAAATATTTTATCATTATTTCCTCATGCAAATAAAGTAGTAATACATTTCTGATAAGGCGCTACATTATTATTAAAAACTTATTTATCTTTATTTTTTTTTTTTTCTTTTAACTAAATGTATTGTTTTAAGAATCAAATAACAAAACCGATATTTTAATAAAATAAAAAGTTTTCATTTTTTAAATCGAATGCATTCTTAAAAACTTTTGAAGTACATCTGAAACTTAAATTAATTTTATCATCCAAAATATATGTTTGAAGTTGACCTTCTGAGATCAATTTCATTTCTACTAAAATATAGAAAGAAAGTCTTAAAACTTCCGATTAGTTTCTATTCCGGGAATTGTTTCTATTTTAAAGAAGTTATTTAGATGGCAGACAGGAAATGAATAGAAGGGAGTTAATTAATATGTGGAATATGTTTTAGAAATATTTTAAAAGGGTTATTGCATATATTTTTAAATTGTAAAGGTTAAATAAACAGAGGTGGTTTTATTGTGTAATAACTAACGAATTTAAAAGAACGTTTTCATTATTAGTATATTTAATTGCAATCAGGGAATGTAATATAAAGAAACGATTTCTTCATGGATTTAAGAATGCATGATTGACCGATATTTATTTAATCTGCACGTTCTTCAAAGCGCAAATTGTGTTTATAAAAATTGAAATTTTTAATATAAATCTTTACATAGATATATACATTTTATAACAAAATAAATTTTATAAATTGCATAAAAATAAAGTTTCCTGAACTCTAAAATGTATTATTTTTCTAATTTTATTTTATTCTATAAAGTCATTGCTTCCCTTACAGCACACGTATTCATAGTACATCCTGAGGATGTCCCTTGGATGTACTTTCAACCATAGGATATCCTGCGGCTGTTTTGTGAATGAAATGTGCTGTCAGGGTTATAATTACATCCTCTTTTCATTTAAATTAACGTTTTAAGTAAATAATTAGTATAACTGCAGGCAGCACCGAAGTAGGTTTCATATAAAAGTTTATATTTTCATTTAGTAATTATAAATTGAACTATATTTGTTTTGGTCAATAAAATATATATTGAGGCAATAGTTATTATAGTTTTTGGTATATGTTTTACAGATTTAAAATCTTAACATTGTGTTTTCTCAGTCTGTTTTTTTTCGTAGATTTATAATCTTTAAAATGATTGAAATTCTACACATAATTAATAAAGGACGTAATAAATTTTGTTTAATAGAACCTTCTTAAAAGCTTAAGAGGTGAGTTTTGAAATTTGTTGCTTAGTTTTTGAGGGAAAAAAAAATGCATGTCTATGAAAAACTTTAAAAAATAAATAAATAAATAAATAAAGATATTTGTGAGATTTTTATTTTTTATATATTTTTTTCTTTTAAAGATATTGCAAAATTCATCCCTAATTCGTTTATATATGTTATATTGAACATCCAAAAAAATTAAGTCTTTTCTTAAATATCTGTAGAAATTTAAGCATTTTGAAGATCATGAATACATGAAAAAATGGAAACTGAGAAAACGCATTTTTAAAATTTCAAATCTGTAAAACATATATCAAAAACCATTAGAAATGATACTTAAATACATATTTTACTAAACAAACCTAATATAATTCAAATTTTAAATAATAAATGGAAATATAAGTTTTTATATGAAACCTATTTCAGACGCGCTTTTAAAGGTGCCAAGTCCTCTTTAGATCATAACCAGTAAAATGCTGTCAAAGATAATAATGACTAAGAATACAAAAACTACTCTTTTCTTTAAAACTTTATTGCCATTGAAACTTTTAATCCGTATTAACCTCTTCAATATATTCTCTTCATTTCAATAACAGATTATCAATAAACATTTAAAAACTGGTAGAAGAGTATCTTTTAGTTAATGTGTATAAACTAAAAAAAAAAATATTCCTAATATTTTAAATAAAGTAATTTGGTTTCAGGAACTATTGTTCTTCATCAAAGACCATTTTGCTGGAATCTATTGTTTTAACTTTAAGGCAGTAAAATTTTCAATTGTTGAACTTTTACGAAACTGTTCACGATATTTTATTTGTATTTTTATTCTTTGGTAAACCGCATAGTCTTAATTAATTTAGTGTTGATGATAATTTGAAATTTCTATTTTTAAGTATACACAGACCACACAATTTGATTTTAATAGAGGTTAACGGCATTAATTAATTTATAGAATTTTTATGGAAATAGTTAGTTGTCGGTTAAAAATAATTTCCCGGTAGATAATTATGAGACATATTCTTTCCTAATAAAATAAATCACATTATTAATCGATTTTATTAAAATAATAAAAATCCTGTATTTTTTTTATACTGTTTTACACACACACACACACAAAATAATAATAATAATAAAATAATGACCCACAAAAAATAATTTCCACAAACAATAATAAATTTATGTCTACTTCACAGCTCATAAAATATTTAATATTTTTTGTATTTTGAAATAAGTCGAAACCGTTTTATTTCTGTAATATTTCGCATAATTTTTTTAATGAAAGTTTTAATAAGGGAGATGTGGCGTAATACCAGTCGCAGCAGTATCCTGGTTGTTTTTACATTACTAATCGCTTTTATTAAAATAATAAAAATCTTGTATTTCTTTGTACTGTTTCACACACACAAAATAATAATAATAGTAATAACAATAATAATAATATATCAATGACCCACAATAAATAATTTCCACAAACAATAATAAATTTATGTCTACTTCACAGCTCATAAAATATTTAATATTTTTTGTATTTTGAAAATAGTCGAAACCGTTTTATTTCTGTAATATTTCGCATAATATTTTCAATGAAAGTTTTAATAATGGAGATGTGGCGTAATACCAGTCTTAGTAGTATCCTGGTTGTTTTTACATTACTAAGCGCTTTTATTAAAATAATAAAAATCTTGTATTTATTTGTACTGTTTCACACACACAAAATAATAATAATAGTAATAACAATAATAATAATATATCAATGATCCACTATAAATAATTTCCACAAACAATAATAACTTTATGTCTACTTCATAGCTCATAAAATATTTAATATTTTTTGTATTTTGAAATAAGTTGAAACTGTTTCATTTCTGTAATATTTCGCACAATTTTTTAAATGAAAGATTCAATAAAGAAGATGTGGCGTAATACCAGTCGTAGCAGTATCCTGGTTGTTTTTGACCTCACAAAGAGAGGATTGTTTTGAAAGGCAGATGAAATAATACTATTTACTCAAACAATAATTCTTATTTTTTTAATACTCACATTATTTTTATTCTTCCATTAATACAATCGTAATTTCAGTCCTGAA